>JANHFY010020844.1:19713-38255 GCA_027560095.1 Chloroceryle inda
TGACAGCTGCAGTCACGGGCCCGATTCATCACTTTTATAGACCTTGGAAAGCACTGAAGTTATGGAAACTGGGCATGGTCTCAGTCAAGACCAGGTTCTTGGGTGATCACAGAGGTCTTGTAAAAAGTATCCCTAATGAAAATGTCATTGAAATCAATGAAATTTCACTCCACTTTCACCATCCGTCATTGCATTTGGCAATAAGATCTCAGTACAACTGTTTCTAAATAAATGGTACACATTTCAGAATAGGAGGAATGGAGAGAGATCATCTAGATCTTCTCACACTTTACTGTAAGTCAGCAGTATCTAAGAGCTCCTAGTGGGACCAGTGACCTGTCTTCTGTATTTGATATCTGAAGAATTTATCTTAAGCCTTAACTCTCTTCCTTCTCATCTGATTTAGTGACTAAGGAGGTAGGTGATACAGGATTTCTCTCCTTCTTTCTCTGCTTCTACTTTAAACACATAAAAGGAACAAGAAATGTAGGCCAAGAGTGATTTCACATAAGGTTTTCTATAAGGTTTCTGGCATCTGAGATGCACTGTTGCTGTGAAGAATTTAGATCCATAAGAAAGGTCCATGTCTTAACCCATTGCTTGTGGTGAGTTCATACACCTGTGGAGCAAACATCCGCACCAAATGTACCACTGAAGTAAGGCTGGGTAGAGAAAATGGCCAGGGCAAGCAAGGGGAAAAAGTGTATGTGAACACGAGAGCAATTTCTGGGTCAGTCAAGCCCAGATGGGTATGCAGATGCACAACAGAAATCAATAAACTGAGCTTCCATGAAGATCAGGGCCAGCACTCAATGCTATCATTATCTGCTTCCAGCACAAAGTCTGACTCCCTGTCCTAGTGGAGCTGGGTCTGGTGTTAGCAAGTGTCAGGCAATCCCATGGAGCAAGAAGCAGAGCCAGCAAAGCCAATCCTGGCTGGTAAGGAAAGACCTTGCCACCAAGGCACGTTGAACCCATCAGAACAAGAAGCTGAGAAAAAGCCAGCTGCCCCATTGAGGAGGTGGAGGTTATACCAAAAGGTGGAAGCCTTTGCTATGGATTCCTGCTCTTTGCGAGTACAAGATACTTTCATATACGCAGTTCAGCTCTGCAGTGGGCATGTGGGATTGGTCTGTCTAAAACAAAAGCTAAAGAGGTTATAAGAGAGGGTATCTTAGATGGAGCTGTTTTAGCACCAGTTTATCAAGTTACATAGACCTGCAACTCTGGTTATTTGAGTTTCGATGAGGGTAGCTCTGCTGATTTGAAAGAGTCTTGTGCTCCTTGGGGAATGGGGAAGCTATTGGCTAAAGGTGGGGCAGTGGGTTAGGCTCATTTTCAGGAGATAGGAAAACAAAACACAAAGTCTGATAAGGAGGATAATGAACACTGAGAAAGGCAGTACTGACTTTACTGTTCTTGCCAAATCCTCATCAAGAATCCTTGTTGCTGCCCTCTTCAGGTCATCCTGTCCTTTCAGGTGGGATTCACACCCCTGTCCCCCCTGAAGTTCAACAGGGCACAGGTAGCAGCTACAAGTTTTCACCCCAGCAGTAGCTGCAGTTCAGGAGGAGAGAGAGACCTTTTCTTCTTTGTGCAGATGGTAGGTGTAAAGCAGTGGGGATGAAATGTCCTGTAGCAACATCACTGCCCAGATGCTCTGTGGAGCAGAAGTTCATTGTAGAGCAGTGTGGGAAGACAGAGGATGCTGGTATGCAGCCAAAGAATTTTCCTTGTTGAAGCCTTAGTTCATATGAGCATGGATGATGGGATGGTCTGTGATAACTGAATGGGATATCCAAGAGAGCAGCTTTCCCGCCCTGCAGCACCACAGCAAAACTTAAGGGTTAAGGGCAGAGAAAGCATCACCCTTTGCATTTCACAAGTAGGGTGACACAGAGCTACAAGTGGAGGACTGAACAACCTTTGTTCCCTACCTTGATTTCCTCTCTCATACATCCCTGCTGCCTTGGAGAAGCTGCTCCATGTCGCTTCCCCCCTCCTCTGTCCTGGATGGGGAAGGAGTATGAAAGGCTTGGCCCAGAGCTGTCAGACATTAACTCACCCACATCAAATCAGCCTGCTTACTGACAGGGCCAGCTCCCCAGTAGGACACTTGTCGAGAGGCTGATGCAGGCTGCTCAAGGCCACTGCTAGTCCAGTGCTCATGGAAATGGCAGCCAGGGTTATGAGAGAGGTGACATGGGACAGAGAGAGAACTGCCAACACCTCTCTCAGCTGTGGCGCAGTCAGTCATGCAGATGTGCTACAGGACACCTTGTTTGGCTGTTTAGCTGCCTGTTTTTATCTTGGTATTTCCCGCTGTCATGCCCTTCGGATGTGGATCAGTGATTTTTCTCTCTCTCTCAGTTGCTCTCTTCCTTCCTCTGTATTGCATCTCTGTCGTTGTGCCTCTTACTTATTTGCCTCTCTTCCATTCAGTCCCCTTCCTTGCCCACCCCTGCAGTTGCAAAGCCTGGGGGGGGAAGGTCACTGCCACAGTAGTAGAGCTCACCATCTAAGCAGCTTACCAAGCTGCTGGGAGTTGGTCAGTGCCTTGCTTTCCCTAATTGCTGGGGATGTTTGTTTCACACTAATGAATTTGCAGGTGCTTTCTCAGAAGATAATTGCCCCATTTCCAGTGACACAATCTATAATAATAATAATAATAATAGACAAATAGAGCCCTGAGTTTACCATCAAGCAGGGAGGGAGCTACTTGCTGCTTATCTCTTTCTCATCACTAGGTTGAGGGATTTCATGGTGTTGGCAGTCACTGCCAGAAGGCGGTACCAGAGGAAATTCAATGTTAACAGGCAGGTTAAAGATTCAGAGATTGGACTTGGGACTTGAGCCTTTCATTGTTATTCTGCTGTCTGCAAAAACCCTGGGCAAATCAGCAAGGAGCACAAGTGGGTACTGAGCCACAGAGCCACAGCCTAGTTGCCCATGGACTGATGGTCCCAGCGTGCAATTCCTCACAATTTCTAGGTGCAATCAGGAAAGGTCAGGTTACCTCAGAGACCAGCAGTGGAAAGGCTTCCTGCAGTTTACTCAGTTTGTAGAAGTAGTGATAATTCCCATCACCAGAGCTGGGTGCAGTTCTTTGTTCTCGTGAAGGAAATTAGGTAGGAGCTGCAGGACACAAGCTGCAGCTTCTTGTAGACATGGCTCTGGAGACCTTGTATAACCCTGGACTCTGGGGATGCTCAGCAGCTGCATGCACCAGATTTCAGGGTAGCAAATCTGACCTGTCAATTAGCCTCTGGCCCTTGGCTGCAGCTAGAGCAGAAGGAAATGTGCCCAACCCTCATGGGGGCAGGCACTCTGAGCCACTAGAGATTAATATCAATTCCCTGAAATTTTTTTTTGAGTTCGATACTGAGCAAGCAAAAATAAAAAGAGAGAGAGAGAGAAAAGGTGAGGAGGGAGAGAGATAGTAATACAGGGTTTCAGTACTTGCTAATGGTCAGCAGACCATAGGATTCAGTGTCTGAAGGTGTCACTTTAAAATAATTCACTTAGCAGATGCCATCCTTGCCCAAACTACTCCAAACAGGACCACACAGACCACACAGTTTGAGCCTGGATAAAATTCCTGTGTAGTCCAGTGACATCCAAGCTTCTGCTTCTGTCTTAATCCATACGCAGAAGGAAATCACATTCTCTGAATGGACTTTTCTAATCGAAGCATAGTTCAAGGGAATTTTTTCACCTGGACCTTTTGCTGAATTTCTTCAACATGGTCTATTTTTGGAGTGGGTATATACTGTCAGCTTGGATGCCTTCCTGTTTAATTTTCAGGATTGGGTCACTTCATCTGAATGCCTGCTGGCTGGCTCCTTCTGGAGCAACACAAGTATTTCCCTCCAAAAAGGAAACTAGGCACAACTGAGAGCACAGTATGTGCCAGGATCCAACCTGGAGTAAGAGTGTAGATGGTGATCATGCCAAACACCCAAGGCTTTCAACACATTCCATACAGACCTTGTGCCCTCAAGTGCCCTCACACACTGAGGTCATAGCTCAGCATCTACACACTCTAAAAGCACTGCCTTGGTAAGCTGCAACCCTGTCTCTGAGATTTTATGTGCTTTGAAATGAAAGATGAGTGAATGCATCCTGTGTCCCACAACCACCCAAGTGCTCCAAGGAGCCCATATCAGCCTCAAGGCAAGTACTTTTCCCCAGTGACATCCACAAGTCACTGTGCTCCAGAAAGCATGAGTCCTGGACATAAGCCTCTTAGCATCAGCTTTGAGGGCGAGGCTCTTCTTTCTTTCACCCAGCCTGCAAAGGGAGCGTAGGCAGCACTGAGTGCCTCTCTCTGCACTGGAGCTATTGGACTTTCAAGGTGGTAGATGACATCATGGTTGACCACCAGCTTAATAGAAACAGGTTTACAAAGAGAAGGGAGAGTCACAAAACAGGTGAGGAGAGTATAATAGATTTATTGAAGAGGCACACTTAAAACTTCTAAATAGGTAAGGCTTAGATTATTTTCTGTGTCTTCTCAGTCCCTGTACACAAGTGAATAACATCCATCCATCTACCTGACCATCATTAGCTTATTCCATTCCAGGCACCATAAAATAGAGGGGAAATTTCCTACATGTGAGAGGATCTTATAGAGGGAAGGATGGAAACTCCATTGTTAGAGGATTTGAAACTGGAGAGCTGAAACCCTGCTAGTTATACCCTGAGGAACCATCCTGCATAAGCCTTCAGAGGGATGAATTAACCTTTCCTCTCTCAAGGGTGTTTTACCCACCATCACCATAGTCATCCTGGGAGAAAAAGGAATTCTGTTTGTTTCCTCGCTCTGCAGACAGGTTGTGCTGAGAGGTGCCATCCTCTAGCCAGGTGTCTTCACACCATTTAACTGGGTTAAAAAAAGCTGTTCTCTGTGCTAAATTGCTTCCTCACTTCACAAGGCGTGAAAGCCTTTTCTCTCTCTCATGTGTCCATGCTCCACTCCTTCTGGGGAGACAGCTGGTCTTTTTGTTAATGCATTCTGCTCCTTAAATGCCACATCTGATACAAATCGGGTCATGTGGAGACAGGCCCACAAAAGCATTGAGGTGACTCAATCCTGTGAAATCAATGGGAGTCAGGTGCCTAAATTTCTTTGTGAGTCTGAGCCCAAGTGACATTGAGTAACATCAGTAGGAACATACATTGTGCTCTAGTCAGGATTAGAGCATGGGCTGAGATGCATCTTAAGCCCACAGGTACCACAGGTGATTAGTTGGTTCAGCGCTACTTCACCCAGCTAACTTGAGGAAAGATTTCCACATGTATCTTAGTGCAGATATCATGAGAAAGGAATACTTGGGGTCTCTATATCTACGTGTGGAGAACATGGGTTGATTTTGGTTTGTGTTTGTTTTTTTAGTAATAGGGTATAGTATTTCCCTCGGCTTCTAAGTGGGTTATTGGTAACTGTCACTGGTCCTGTGGATGTCCAGTATTGATGCCTTCTCTGGTGAAAGCTGCATAAGTCCTAAATTTGAACTCGTGGCACATGGGTTTCAGAATACGAGGAGATGGCAACAGGAATTGGAGGGCTCTGGAATTTGGTGTCACATTAAAGAGGAGCTCCTGTCTAAGGACAGAAAGGAGTGGGTTACCAGGTGATGACTGAGTTTATAGCAGCCTGATCCTAGGATGAACATAAGGGAGGCAGACATATGCTATATATTGGTGGGCAGAGAAACACCAGGAAAGGGAGAGCTATATAGAGGTGGGCAGGGGAGACTGTGTAATATTGAATGACCTTTCAATGGAACAGTAAGTTCTTTCTTGATCTCTCCATCCCAGCATCCAGAATACAAAACTACATGATTGTTTCTCCAAGGCCAGGAAACAAGGCACAAGTGGGCAAACAGAAAGCAAGGACCAAAGCACCCAGTCCCCTCCTTTCTTGCTCTTTGTCCATGTGTGGCTGCAAACACATGTAACATCTGGAAAATATCCAGTTCCTCCATTTCTCCTTTCTTGATGTACCAGCATGTGAGGCATTTATAAGGGCCTGGAGCTTATAGTAACACTTCATTCGTTGCCATATTTTGACCCTTCTGTAAACTGTGAGTTTGGAGATGGAAGGTGGAAACAGTGACCAGAGATTAGAAATCTTGAGGTCACAGTTCCATGATATTTCCACATTTTTGGTACCTAAGAACAAACCTCTGCCCTACCTATGCCTTAAATATTAGCTTCTTATTTCCACTCTCTCAGTTATGTGACAGCAAAGAAAGTCTCACAGGAACCGTCTGTCTGGGAAGGGATGTCCTAGAAACCTGGAGGTGTGGCAGACAAGCAGATGGAGATGGTGAGAAGATCATCCCTCTAGGATGTTTTAAGCTGTGTAGATTGAGACATAAAAGCTTAATAGTGTGTTTCATAAAGGCAAATATTTGCACACTGGCTTCAGTGGGTATGATCTGAACAAAACAATGGACATGTTTGACTATGTCTGTCCTTTTGTATTTCCATATAGCTATGTATCCACTGGCCTCAGTGATTTCAAATCCTTCTGCCACTGAGGGATCTCTGATTTATTGCACACTAAATGAAACAGAGGACCTTTGCTCTGAGTAAAATGACAATACGTCGCATGCGCATTTACGATGTCATGAACATGTCAACATTAACTATTAGTATGACTTTACACATAAATGTGTAAATGTGGGGGGGTGGGGGTTGTTGATGGAATACCGGTACGGTAAACCTGTCCTTACCAGACCTGATTCCTGTCTGGGAGCTATAGCTTCTGTACAAACTCTAGTAATAATAATCACTTTATTCCAGCCACAGTACTACAAACAAGATGTCATGCATACATGGCAAATAGATAAGACAGACAGATTTCTTGTTTTCTACTAAGATGCTTTCAATACTTCCTGGCAGGGCTGACTCACCTTTTTAGCTTTCCAAGGAAGAGAAATTGCTTTCCAGGAGCTTCACTGTATACAGGTTATTTTTGAGCAGCTTCCTTGATTAAGGTTTATCTGCTGTTTGCATAATCCACAGATAAAAAACCTTTGTCTTTTTCTTTTTTGTGGAAAAAGAAGTTTCCCTCTGAACAATCTGTTTCTCACCCAACCCATTGTTATACAACATGACACATATACTATATGGATACCGTGCCCTACTCCTGAAGTAGCTGCAGGCCAGTAGCCTGAAAATAAGTCATTTTAAATGTCTGGGATGCTTCAGTGGGGAAGGACTGAATAGAAATGGGATTCCTGAGGGTCACAGTTGGCTCAGACAAACTATTAGTACATTTCTTTCATCCATGACCTTAAACTCCACCTCTGCCCCAGCCTTGTGTTTCTTATCTTTTATATCTGAAATTATGCTGTAAGCACCCTATTGGAAATACATTTTGCATTTGCAAACCTTATGATCTGGCAAGGACTCAAAACTGATGTCATCCCAACTGGGATAAGAGGACAATGATGTCATTGGAATAACAATGGAACCTTTTAGCTCTGTAAACCTTTTAGCGAAGTAGGTGCCAGTGAGAGGTTTCAGTCTGGCCTCCCTGGAGAGAAGTGCTGTCCTACTCCCTGCCAGGTAAACAGCTGGGTGGCACTCAAGCCCTCCATGAGTTCACCTGTCAGAATCACAGAAGAGCTGATCCTGTGGCTTGATGCACCCTGCTCTCCTGCTCGGAGTGGCAAGGAGATCAGTCTTCTCAGGTAACAGGCCAACTCCCCTGGAAAGGTACGACAACTGTTTTGGCCCTGGGCATGGTCAGGAGCACGAAAATTCCTTGTGCTGAATTCTGTGTATTAATATCAGTTGCATATTGATTCACAGTCTTTTTCACTCACCCCCTATGTTAGCATCCTGGTACCTGGTCTCACTCCCACACTTATTTCCTGCTGTACAGAGACCCATCCTCACCCTGCACAGCTATGTGGAGCAGCAATTTTCCTTGATGATTTGGGGCTTCTTGTTCCTTGACAGCCCTACCCGCTCAAGCTCACGACTGTTTAGCTGGGGAGCAATCCCAGATGGGCACTAGGGTTGGAGTGAGGGATCCTGTGCTCACTGGGGACCCAGGGGGAGATAGTGGGTGCCAGCTCTGGCAGGCTGGTGGTCAAGTGTTTGGTTCACTGGCACAGCCTTTCCCACACATGTGTGCCTGACCTTGTCTCACACTGTGGAAATTATCTCTTCCAGTCTGTGTCCCAGTGATCGCTGCCACTGTGTCCAGTCCTCTCTGCCCCTCTTCACAGACACAGTGTTGCCAGTGCCACATGTGCATGCTGCAGTGTCTTCTTTTCACTTATTCCTACTACAGTCTTTTTGAATGTATTTTTAGGTTGCCCTCTCTCTCTGCTTTTATGCTCCTGGGCCTTTCCCCAGATGGCACCTCTCAGTTGCAATGGCCTAAGGAGTGGTTTCCTCTTCCCACCCAGGAATAAACACTGGCTATCTTTCTCAGCCAGCTCATTTTCTTTCTTTTGAGTCTCAAGCCAGTGTTGGAAACCAGGTGCAGACAGCAAAGAGGCCAGTGGCTGTGCTTCCGAGTAGATCTTTTGAATGCTTCCCAATGGGAACATTAATAGAACAGCGTCCTTTCATCAATATGCAGCTGAGCTGTTGCTTGCCCAAGGGCTGCTAAATTATTGGGGCGAAGCATGGCATGTCCTGTAGTTTCACTGGGGGTCTGCAAGCTGAGCTTTATCTATCTGCAGCAGACCAGTGTGAGGCACGGGCTCTGTTTTGGTCCCATTTAAGACTCTAATGCATGGCTTAAGTCTAAAAAACTTGGGGAATGCTTGTTCTTTGTTGCACAGCTGAATTCTCCCCAATAGTTGAGGAAATAATAATCTTCTGAAACTGGAAGGACTGATATCTATCTGCTGATTATTCCTTCATCAAAACCATGAGTGGGGAGCAGAGGCAAAGTGCTTGGAGTGCTTACAGGCTAGATGTTCATGAGGAGAATATCCTGTGAATATCAGTGCATGTCTGACAGCGTGCAGCTACGGTGGGGTGGGCAGCAATACTACTCTCTGTTGGCAATCTTGAGACAAAAAGCTATAAAGGGCAAAACGCTTGGTGTCGTTAGAGTCATGTCAATAAAAAACCAAAAGGCTTGAAGGCAAAGGTGGGTTTCGAAGGACTGTGGAAATCCCCCTCGAGAGAGTGTTTGCAAAATGAGTAGGGGAAGAAATCGGTGTGTTTCAAAATAAATCTTGGGAATAGAGACAACCCAGCTGCTGTAAGCCTTTCCATACAGCCAAGGTGCTCTCAGCATTGTTGTCAGAGATGATGAAGTGCTTTAAATTCCTTTTACAAACCCCTTGTGTCTGCCCAGGCCTAGGACAAATTAGAGCCACCTGGCTTCAAACCCATACCAAATGGCAAGGCTGCTTTGAAACTTGTCACTGGTTAGCAGGTGGGGAAGGTGGGACATTCCCAATAAACCAGAGCCTGGCCTGTACCTGGAGAAATCTTAACATCTCCCTGTTGTCTCCTCCCTTGTTCTTCTTCAAAGGTTGAAAAAAATGAGGATGGGGACCAAAAGATCGAGCAAGATGGCATCAAACCAGAAGATAAAGCTCATAAGGCAGCCACCAAAATCCAGGCCAGCTTCCGCGGACACATAACAAGGAAAAAGCTCAAGGGGGAGAAGAAGGGAGATGCCCCGGCATCTGAGACTGATGCCGCTGACAAGAAGGAGGAAGGTCCTACTGGCGGAGCGGCCAAGAACAAAGAGAGCGAGGCTCCCACTGCCACAGAAGTGGCCGCCGCTGACAGTGCCCAGCCGGAGGAGGGCAGCAAAGACAGCAGCGCGCCAGCAGAGGAGAAAAAAGGGGATGGAGCCGCCGACACGGGCTCAGAGCAGCCAGCCCCACAGGCTGCCACTCCTGCTGCCTCCTCAGAGGAAAAGCCCGCTGCTGCCGCCACCGAAACGGAAAGTGCCACTAAAGCTTCCACTGACAACTCGCCGTCCTTGAAGGCTGACGAAGCCCAAGACAAAGAGGAGCCTAAACAAGCCGATGTGCCTGCTGCTGACACCACTGCCACCACCACCCCTGCCGCAGAGGATGCTACTGCCAAGGCAACAGCGCAACCCCAAATGGAGACAGTGGAGAGCAGCCAAACCGAAGAGAAAACAGGTGAGTGAATGCCTCACTAGAGAACAGGCCTCTCCAGAAACCAATACCTCCCTTGGTCTCCCGGCGATGCATCTGATGTTGGCCAGCAAGAGCTGGTACAGGGGTTAGACTGAGGGTTGAAAAGGGAACCCCCTTGCTGAGTTAAAACTAAAGTGTTGCATGTTCTTGCTTAACACCCTCTTCTCTGCTTCCCGGCAGCTCTTGGAAATAACGCACCTCCACTTGAGGCTGCTGCTCCCCTAGGTGGAGGTGCCATCCAGCCCTTTCTTCCAGGATGGTGGGAGAGTGTCAGCCATCTGGGATACTTGAAAGAGCCTGGGAGAGTTCCCTAAGCTCTGCATATGCTAAAGGGCAATAAACCTTCCAGTCACACTGGCATACCAGTGGGGCAACAAAACAACCCAAGCTGATACTAGCTCACTGGAGACTGCTAATCTGAGCTGAAAATCTCACAAAGCAAAAGCACTCTTATACTGCAGGAGGCCATTTAGCCTTGCTGGTGGGATGGTCAAGAAGGAGCCAAAATGGTCTTTTTTTTTCCATCTGCTTGTGAATGGGTGAGATTACGGGTACAACCACATCCTAGTCAGGAACATCTGGTTATCAGCATTGCTTATAGTTCCATCCACACCAATACTTCTAGCCTCTGAACTTGGAGTAGCCCATGACAGCCATACTTGCATGATGCTTTTAGACATGTCAGCTGAGTTAGGCCCACATGGTAAGAGGATCACATAAGGAAAGGGAAGATTAAAGGTCCTGACAGATCAGTGAGTAAGGACAGAAGAAAGGGTTGAATGCAAACAGTCGCTCTGAGAGATGTTTTCAGTTCTTTGCTCTTGACTGAGTTAACTAGTTCCCCTGGGAAGAGGTGAAAAGTTTTGAGAGACAAAAGCGAGCACTTTTTACAGAGGCATAGTGTTTGTAAGCCATACAGAAGAGCTGTTTTTGAATTGTGGTACTGAGCTGGGTAGAAAATGCATCAAAGACCTGAGGATACATTTGCTCTTCTTTACCTTCCCCACATTGTTGAAGAAAGAGAACATAAACAATGAAAAAGGTAACATCGAAAGTAGACACAACTTGAAAGTCAATCAAGAGGCAGTGCCAAGCATAACTAGCCTTCACATTCAGTTGTACAGGGCATTCTTCATTCATTAGCTTGTCAGGGCAAAAATGCATCACAGTGGTCTTGCGCTTACTGATGTTTCTCGTTCATTTGGTCCACTACTTCTCTTCCAGGAGAGAAGAGAAAGCCACCTGATCAGGATGAGGAAGCTGATAAGGCCTTCTACAGGCAGCTGATAGCAGCCTCACAATCACAGGCCCTGGTTCTCATGGGGGATTTTAACTACCCAGATACTTGCTGGAAGGCCTACACAGTCCAGGAGGTTCTTCCAGTGCATTGATGATAACTTCTTGATGCAAATGGTGGATGAGCCGACTAGGAGAGGAGCACTGCTGGATCTTATAATCACTAACAAGCAGGGTGTGGTTGAAGTGGTGAAGGCTGAGGGGCAGCCTTGGCTACAGACACCATGAGATGGTGGAGTTCAGGATCTTGTGCTGTCAGAACAGAATGACAAGCAGGATCACAACCCTGGACTTCAGCAGGACCAACTTTGACCTTTTCAAGAAGATTGCTAGAGGAAATCCCATGGCACAGGGTACTAGAAGGTAAAGGGGCCCAAGATAGTTGGTTTATATTCAAGGACTACTTTTTCCAGGTTCAAAATCAGAGCATCCCAGCATGTAGGTAATCAAGAAAGTGAGCCAGGAGACCTGCATGGTTAAACAGGGAACCATGCAAGGGAGGTCAAGGACAAAAGAAAGGGTTTCTTCAAATACATTGCAGAAAAGACTTAACACTAGGGGCAATGTAGGCCCACTGATGAATGAGGCGGGTGCCCTGGTCGCATAGGATACAGAGAAGGCGGAATTACTGAATGCCTTTTTTGGCTCTGTCTATACTGCTGGAGACTGTCCTCAGGTGCCCCAGACCACTGAGGCCCCAGAGGAAGTCAGGACAGAGGAGGAGACTTCCTTGGTTGATGAGGACTTGGCTAGGGATCAGCTGAGCAATCTGGATGTACATAAGACCATGGGCCCCAATGTAACGCACCTGCGAGTGTTGAGGGGACTGGCGGAAGTCATTGCTAGGTCACTCTCCATCATCTTTAGTAAGTCATGGAGAACAGGAGAGGTGGCTGAGGACTGGAGGAAAGCAAATGTCACTACAGTTTTCAAAAAGGGCAAGAAGGAGGACCTGGGTAACTACAGACCGGTCAGCCTCACCTCCATCCCCAGAAAGGTGATGGAACAACTTACCCTTGTCTCTGTCTCTAGGCATATCAAGGACAAGGGGGTCATCAGGAGCAGTAGTCAACGTGGTTTTACCAAGGGGAAGTCATGACCAACCTGATAGCCTTCTGTGAAGAAATAACAAGGTGGATAGATGATGGTAGTGCAGTGGATGTGGTTTGTCTTGATTTCAGTAAATCATAGCATCTCTTGCAGCTAAACTGAGGAATTGTGGTCTGGATGTAGTGAGGTAGTGAGGTCAGTTGTGTACTGGTTGAATGAAAGAAGTCAGAGTTGTGGTCAGTGGGGCAGAGTCTAGTTGGAGGCCTGTATCTAGTGGAGTCCCTCAAGGGTCAGTACTGGGACCAGTGCCATTCAATATATTCATCCACAACCTGCATGAGGGAACAGAGTGCACAGTCAGCAGGCTTGCTGACAACACAACACTGGGAGGAGTGGCCAACACTCCAGAAGGCTGTGCTGCCATTCAGCGAGACCTGGACAGGCTGGAGAGTTGGGCAGGGAGAAATCAAATGAAATACAACAAGGCAAAGTGTAGAGTCTTACATCTGGGAAATAATAACTTCATGTACCAGAACAGGCTGGGTCTTGACTTGTTAGAGAGTAGGGGAAAGGGACCTGGGGTTCCTGGTGGACAGCAGGATGACCATGAGCCAGCAATGTGCCTTCATGGCCAAGAAGGCCAATGGCATCGTGGGGTGGATTAGAAGAGGTGTGGTTAGTAGCTTGAGAGAGGTTCTCCTCCCCCCCTACTCTGCCCTGGTGAGACCTCATCTGGAATATTGTGTCTAGTTCTGGGCCCATCAGTTCAAGAAGGACAGGGAACTGCTTGAAAGAGTCCATCCCAGAGCCACAAAGATGATGGAGTGGATCAACTCCCTTATGATGAAAAGCTGGTGGAGCTGGGGCTCTTTAGCTTGCAGAACGGGAGTCTGAGGGGTGACCTCATTAATGTTTATAAATACATAAAGGGCGAGTGTCAGGATGAGGGAGCCAGGCTCTTCTCTGTTATGTGCAATGATAGGACAAGGGGCAATGGGTGCAAGCTGGGTCATAACAGGTTCCGCAGAAACATAAGGGAAAACTTTTTCACTGTGAGGGTGACAGAGCACTGGAACAGGCTGCCCAGGGGGATTGTGGAGTCTCCTAGTCTCCTCTGGAGACATTTAAAATCTGCCTGGATGTGTTCTTATGTGACCTAATCTAGGTGATCCTGCTCTGGCAGGGGAGTTGGACTGGATGATCTTTTGAGGTCCCTTCGAACCCCTAACATTCTGTGATTCTGTGATTCCACAAATTGCAATTCCCACTCTCTAATTGGACTTCCAAGCTTTATAGTTTCAGGTAACTCTGTTCCTGCTCCACAAAGTGAACAGAAATGAAAGAACAGATATCCAAAAGGACAGATAAGTATTGGGAGAGGAGTTCATGCAGAACATTTTATGATTTAAGTTATGGACAGGGGGAGCAGCCTGCAAGAATGCCAGTCTAAACTGAATGTAGGTAACAAGAAAGTGTTGCTGGGTTTGCCTCCTTTCATTTAAACATTTCTAGGCATAAGCCTTGAAATTGCATTATCCTAATTGGCTTTATATTATCCAGGTCTCCAGCCCTTTGTTTTCACTTGTGTGATGAGTTGAGTGGCAGAATAAATGTCATGTGATTTGTGAAATCTAATTTGGTATGTTGCATGCTCTCTACTTGTGTTGTTTTTATACTTGTGCAAAGGTATAAACATAAATGGGAAAAATAGGACAGAGTGAATCCATTGAATCCTCTGTACACAGGATAACTAGTGTTAATTAACTGTTACTTAAGACTTGAGATGCCTTATTACTAAACAGGAATAGTGATTCTGCTTTGAATTAATGTTCTATTTTTATTCAGATTAATCTGCTCTAATGGATAGAGGTAGGAAATTCATAGTGGCAGTCTGTTTCATTTGCTTAATTGTACCTGTTTTGAGTCACCATTCATCAAAGAATGGTTTATTTCTATGCAGTAATCTAAATTATTTGCAGGCATCTTCCCCCTGCTCTTGCTGTCTTTAACATAATTTGAAGCGGCCAACCATTTATGGCCACATCATTTGAAGTGGCCATTTAAATGCATGATTTAATATGCATTTGCACACGATACTGTTACTTATGTAAGTACCTAGCCAACAGAGTAAATTGGAAAGTCTCCAAATACATGTTTAAAAATGAATTTTCAGGGACTGGCTGTTCAAGACCACTATGTGCATCTATTTATACTTATTCAATATGCATGTGGTAATACTCAAGCTTACCAATGTTTGCAGAAAGCAAACATGGAAGGTGTGTGGCCACAGACAAGCTGATAGTCTCTTTAAAATGTTAATGAATATAGATTTTTTTTTCTAAATTCCTGTTCCAGTATGGTATCAGCCTTTCAGTCACAAACTCAAACAGCTGGGTAAGTGCCCCTAGAGCCATCCAACAAAGAAATGAAAAAAAAGATTAAGTAGACCTTCTTGTCCATCTTTCTGAGGATCCAGGGTTGTGTTCTGCCATACCTCTGTAGCACAATATCCAGAATTATAAGAAGCTGCTTTCTCTTTAAAGAATATTCCACAAAATAGCATGATCACAGTATAGAAGTTCCCACAGACAGGGAACATTTTCTGACAAAAAGCCTATATTTTCTTTTTCCTGTCTTTGTCCTATTACTCCCTCTCATCTCTTTAAACCTCTCTGTTTCTCTTGTGGCACTTACTCTTTCTGACTTAAAGACATTTGCCATGTCTTGACCTTCCTCGCAGTAATTCCCCAGCAAAGGCAGCAGTGGTGTTTGCTGGCATGGCCTGTGATGGTTAGTCACAAAAGAGGGAGGGCTACCAAACATCTGCCACTCCAGTAGTCCTCCAGCCTGGAGACAGATCCTCTTTCAGCTTCATCAGTCCCCTTCTCCCAGAAGTCATCCCCTTGGTTTTCAAAGGTCATCTCTTATCGTTTATGTGATCGAAGACTGGCACAGTAGTATGAGGTATCAGGCTGCCAAAAATAAATCAAATTGGCTTCTAGCCAGTGTCATTGGTTGGCTGGTTGCCATGGCATGCTTAGCTGCTACTACTGTGAGGTGTGCCGACCATGCTACTTTTGTGTGATGATGTTCATCTGCCATGAATTTTACTACAATGGCTGTGTCGTGTTATTTGTGGATATCGTCCCCGGTGCATAGACAAGCAAAAGGCAAGGACATTTCATTTATATCCAGAAGATATTTTTGCCTTCACCTAGGGGAAGGACAAAAAAGACAGGAAGAAGAGAAAGGAATAACTAACCAGATAAAGAGAAGTGCATGATTTTTAATGCTTGATATTTAATATTTCTGGAGTGGGGAAGAGGCTGGGTGTTTCTTCATACCATTCCCTAATTCCCCTGACAGCTCTTAGCTCTCCTCGTTATTCAGTTTCACATACTCTATCTGTCTGTTGGTAATGGCTTAGGAAAAGCCATTTTCCATGTTGTATCCTGCATTAGTTGATCTGGAACCTCAGGCATTCCCAGTTGTACAGTAGGACAACTACTAAGCAATCCTCAATATATCAAAAAGTAGATGGATTCCAGCCTGGGTAAGGCATGAAATAAGTTAGTGGGCTTTGCTCAGTGGCAATGAGGGACTGATGTAAGGACAATCTCTTAGTTCTCTGCATCTCTCAGTGACTTGCATGCCAAGAAAGTGTTCTCTTAACTGAGCATCCTTGCCAAGACTTATATTTATAGGCTTTCTTGTTATGTTCCAACTTTTGCCTCTGGTGTTGGTATAATGCTTAGAGAGGCTTCCTTAGATGCCAACCTACTCAACAGGACAAAACTCAAAAGGGGTAGGAGGGAGTTTATACATTACATATGGATGAGGAGGTGAGACTTATTCTAATCTATGTTGCATTGAATTAAACCCAGAGAGTCTGCATCAGAGTTATTGGAAAGTGTCTACATTAGCACAGCTTTGAAGTGAGATCAGCATCCAGCACAGCAGACTATAGAAGAAGATGGGCTACTGTGTGCCTTATGGGGAGGAGGGGAGGTGAATGTCACACGATGTTAGATTCTCTTTGTACTCTCCCAGGTTTTCGAGTCTCACCTCCAAATCTGGCTAGCTCTCACATCAAAAGCACTCTCAGATTGTCAGGTAAGAATACAACAAAGTCCAGAAATGTGAAAGAGTAAATTGTGCCTAAGGAAACAGATGGATCTTCTTTTGTTGGGAAATGAGGAATGCTTTCTTCTCCTGGATGAAATAGCTTTACAATGGAGCAGTTTCACAGCTGAAATGAAAAATCAGCCACATGACAATTGCTTTGCATGTAAGCGAGCCAGCAGTTCCCCCAGGGCCCTGTATCCTGCAAGCAAGGAGCACTGGGAGGCACCATCTTCACTTCCTTAGAGGGAGCAAGTCCCTACGGATCCTTTTTCATGGTTTAGAGTTAAATCAGCTCTTTATTTTCACTTCAATCAGTGTATTGATGGAAGGACAATACTTGCTGCACCAAAGAAGCACTGGCTATAATAAAGATTTGGAAAGGGAGACTATCTATTGTCATGTACCAGCCAGAAGGTACAGCCTGTGCTACGCAAGTGGATTGCAGTTGTATAACAGGAATTTTAGTCTTGGCCCATGGGTAGCTGGCATGAGGCAGAACACCCTCACTACCATTCCTGTTTCGTGGGAGCTTATCTCTTCTGCTACACCTGGCAGATGAAGAAAGCAGTGCAAATACTGTAGTCTTCCCATGACTGTCCCAGAGGGAACAAGCAAGCATGACAGCATTTTCTTGTCTGTAGTACTACTCCAGTGATGAAGCAAGACTATAAATGCAATTTGGGTTACCTGCAACATGCTGAAAGGTGTCAAAGTATGTGCCTAGTCCTCAGTTACTCTGAAAATTTTGATCATTGCATTGTGTCTACATGGGTATAATCATTGCATATGTATTTCACAGACTGCATTGCTTTGGTGCAAATAGCCATGTGAGGGGCAGGGTGAGGAAAGTAGAATGTCACAGTTTTCCAGAGAACAGGAAACCTACACACTATCTGCTACAGGTGCAGGATTTTCTCCTCTGTGGCAATGAAATACTGTCTCTGGTGCCACCTGTGCCTTAGGTCTATTACTTTCTAACAAGGTGCAGCTTTCCCCATATTGGCAGGAACTGTGCTTAGTGAACTAGTGGTGAAGCAGAGTCGCCTGAGTCCCTCCTTCTTGATCATGGCACATTACGCAGAGTTCATGGGGAGGTTGGCCAGCCTCACTCTTCTTCACATCTTTATAGTATTCTTACTACTGAACAAGGCTATCGGTTTTGAACTTGTAAAATAGGAAACTTTCTAGATGGTGTATCAGGGTTTTCTGAGAGCGTTACACTCTTGCACATCTCCATCAGAAGGAGCTCTAACAAGCAGTACATAAAGGTAATATTGTTATTGTTATTGGGGTGTTCACTGGCAAGTGCAGGACAACAGGGGGATCAGGCCCAGCCAACATGTGTTCAAGAAGGGCAAGTCCTGTTTAACCAGCCTGATCTCCTTCTACGATCAGGTGACCTGCTTAGTGGATGAGGGAAGAGCAGTGGATGTTGTCTGCCTGGACTTCAGTAGGGCATTTGACACTGTTTCCCACAGCATTCTACTGGAGAAGCTGGCGGCTCATGGCTTGGACGGGTGGACTCTTCGCTGAGTTAGAAACTGGCTGGATGGCCTGACCCAAAGAGTGGTGATAAATGGTGCTAAGTCCAGTTGGTGACCAGTCACAAGCGGTGCCCCTCAGGGCTCAGTTTTGGGACCAGTCTTGTTCAATATCTTTATTGATGACCCGGATGAGGTGATCGAATGTGCCCTCAGTAAATTTGCAGATGACATGAAATGAAGTGGGACTGTCGATCTGCTTGAGAGTAGGAAGGCTCTGCAGAGGAATTTGGACAGGCTGGAGCAATGGGCTGAGGTCAATGGGATGAGGTTTAATAAGGTCAACTGCAGGGTCATGCACTTTGGTCACAACAACCCCAGGCAACGCTACAGGCTTGGGGAGGAGTGGCTGGAAAGCTGCCTGGAGGAAAGG
>JANHFY010020845.1:1123-24797 GCA_027560095.1 Chloroceryle inda
GGTAACTTCCCGAAGTTTTGCCGGGGCTGGAGCAGCGGCTGGGGGCGACCGGAGGTGAGGAAGCGTTGGGGTCTGGGGAGTGCGCAGCCCAGCGGTAAAACACATCCCGGGGCAGCGCGGATAACGCCTCACGCGAAGCCCTGCTTTGCTCCCAGTTAGGCTTGTTCTGGGCATCTCTCGAAGTCTTAATGGCAAAGTGAAGGGACGACTCAGTAAAATGCTGGTGTGAAGAAAGGGCATGGGAGTTTTGCTCGTTTATCCTCTTTTTTCCTACATAAAAAAGAGTTTAGTGTATAAAAATGACAAAGTATTTTATTTCAAATTGTGGCCTGCAATGTACAAAGCAGTTTAGTTTATAAAAGGTATTAGAGTGTAGTGTGTAAATTGGAAATTGCAGGCTTCCTTTATTAATTTGGAAGTAGCATAATACATTCAATGTTCTTGATGTTAATAGTAGGAAAAAGTTAGGCAATAAAATAATTGTAATGAGCTTTGGGAGAAGTAATACAAATGAAAATGAGTTTGATAGCACTTCACTACAGACACTAAAGAAAACCCAACCATATAAATTTAAGCTCTCTGCAACCAACAGAGTAGGAGGCCTTTCTTTTTCTTTCAGTTTTCATAACTGGATAAAAGTAAGTATGTCCATTGCATACTTAAATGTATACATGAAGAATTTATGGTCAAGAAGGAGCGTCAATACTTAAGATGGATACTTAAGCCTACGCCTTAAGGTTTGCAAAAATAGTCTATAATTATATTGTAAAAAAACTCCTTGGGTCAAGAATAGCCAGGGTACCAGCTGTAAATCAGGGGAAATAACTATCCTAGCCAACGATATAGTTTGTTATTTAAAATGTTGATACCTGGTCATTTATTTTAGATTTAACCTATGATATATGTATTTCATGAATTAAAATACTTTTGGAAAATCAACTTTATTTTATTTCTAATGTTATGGGAAATTACTAATGGACATTAATTGTGGAGTTACACATTGCATATTACATTTCAGGTCCTCCTTTGCAGCTGGTACATGTACTGTTTCTCTGGCATATTTATACAGCTGCAGATAGCAAGTCATAGGTGGTTGCTTTTGGTCATTATGCAAAGTGTAAGCCTGAAGCATAGAGAATTTTTTTTCCAAAATAATTAATTCACTTATCTCACGTCTCACACTAGGTGGTGAGCAGTAGGTATGTTCTACTGTGGTTCAAATCTGATTCAAGAAGAAGTTGTTTACCTGCATTTGCCCATATAAAACTCCATCAGCACTGTCTGTTGGAGAAATCAGAGTGATTAACACAGATGCAGTATTTTCATAAGGATACTGATCTGACTAACAGTTACAACATACATTCAGTTGTCAGTCTTACTTGCTAATGTTAATAACCCATCTGCAAATGAAGCCTCTTTTTAAAGAAAACTCAAACCAACAGATTTATAGGTTTCTTTCTAGTTAATATGTAGAAATTGGGTATAAATGTGCACTTTTCATTTCTTAAGTGACTTTTACCTGTATGTAGAGGACTGCCACCTGATAGATAACTTGTGGTGTGCTATAGCTCTGAGTAGTTGTGAATTTCAGTTGCACATTTTTCTCTGACTTAAGAATGAATGAAAAAGTCTGTGCTGACATCAGCAGAGCTCTTGAAATGAACAGATAAAAAAGTGTATACTGAGGATTCCTTTATTGCAGAATTCCTAAATTAAGCAGGTTGTAAACAAACATCAGAGTAAGTATGTAAAAATCCCACCACTTCTATATCCAATCATACAGAAACGACAGGAAAAGAAATAACTTCATGGATGAAAGACATTTCTTAAAGTTTTTGCTAAGCTACAGTAGGATCAGATTTACTTTTCCTATGTAAATTTTTGTGCAGGTTGAAGGACTCAGTGACTGTTACTACCTTCCTTTGTCCTTCAATGACTACTTCTTTTTTGTGCTAAAATTAAGTTTCCCAACTGAGAGAGGTCATCAGGCTTTTTCACAAGAAGCCATTGAAATTGCCTAACACGCCTACAAAACTGGAAGCCAAGTCATCCGTTTAAAGAATGTTTTCAACTGGTGTTTGTCAGTTATCTGAGCAGTGGAGAAGTAGTTTATCTGACATCAATTCCCTTGGAATATGTGAGTTTTTCTGTGGAATAACCGATCTTAATGAACATGGGGAATTGGCATCAGATTAAATCTTTATCCATGGCTCAGCTTGTTGAAAATACTTTTAGGAGTGCTTTCAGCTCAAGGGCTTTGCCTTTAAATGTTGAAGGTGGAAAACCTGTTACGGAGTGAGCTAGAAATTATAAGGAACAACAGATGACCGCTTATGAAGTCTCTACCGATCTTGTATTTTGTGAGAATGATAAAGCAATTCTTACCTCTGGCGGGGGGGAGGGGGAAGGCCCCCAGAGCCTGAATACCTGTTTATCTGAGTATCACAGTCACAATATTTAATTGGCCTCTAATATCCTACTAATGCTTATTTAGCTTACTATAAGCAAGAGAAAGTCTTTGCAGAAAACACAATAGTAGTAGCCTTTACAAATGAAACAAACAATGTGGCTACAATTGGAGTTGAGGCAGAAATCAGCCATACTGGACAACATCGAAAAGCATAACTTTACATCAGGGGTTAAATTTAGGTGAAAGTGGAAAAATAATTGTAGTCTTCACCCAAAATAAACCCTCAGTCAAGGTGTCAAAATGAGATATTGCTTTTATTACACCATACGGATGCTCAGACATTGATCTTTCTTTTGTCTGCTGGCTTGCTTCTCAATCAGTGGAATTTTTTCATCAGCTCTGCTTGGCACCTCACATCTTCATGGGATGGGATTGGGAGTTGTGGCTGGTCTCTGGAATGTAGTATGCTCTTGGCTATGGGGAAAATATAATACTGCATTCTCAGTAAACTATGCTGATTTTCACAGTGCAATGATTTCTTCTTTTCTTACCTGTTTTAAGACATGATGTGGAAAGTGGCTTTGCTTTCTTCATTGGGACAGCTTCTAAAACCCAAGGCCTCCAAGAATGCTAGAGCTTTTCTTTTAAGCAGAAGATAAATGCCACACAGCAATAAATCTAAACCACTGGCAGCAGAAGCTTTTCCTACTCTGTTCACCCCATAAGCAAGAAATTTCTGTCACAGAAATACACTACATAGAGCCTGGAATCAGTGATATAAAACACTGAATGAACAATGGATTTAAGGTGACACATTCTCAGGAAGCTTCGTCAGAATAAAGACCTTTTCAGCTCACAAACAGCAAGCAGCTGCCCTCAAAGTTAGATGTTTTTAGACCAGGTGGATCAGGTCTTTTAAGTCACCATATACAACATTGTTATACACAGGAAAGTTATTCAAAGTGCTTCTTGAATATTTTAAAATTTTAATAGCTATCAAGTATTTTATCCTATATGATGCCTGATAGCTAAACTCTGGAGAAATCCTTTAAAATAAATATAAGTGAAATTCTAGTAAATATTAAAAGTGCTGGAGTACTCTCAGAACACTTCTTGGTAAATTATACACTCTGTGAATGCATGGGCGTATTATTACTGGTATGGGTGGAACATTTGCCATCTCATTGCCCTGGGGTTTATGGCTACTTGGATTTTACATAGTGTAACAGGAAAAAAGACTAACCAACTGTTCCAATCTCTGTTGGTGCTCCCACTCAAAAAAATAAAACTAGATGAATTTTTGACCTTACCCACTTTTAGAGTTATTTTGCCTTGGCTTTTTTTCTTCAAGTCTACCAAGACTGTTTTAGGTTAGTCAATGGGGATTTACAAGAATAACTATGCCAATATTCCTTGATAGTGGTAAAAATGTAAAAATATGTAATATAAAAATATTACTGTAATTTAGTAAGTTACTAAATCATAATAAGATGTCTTAACTCTACTGTGTGATACCTTACTGGACCCTATTCAGTAGATCGACTTTTGGATAATTCAGTTTTTCTCAACAGCTCTATACAATATTATTATGTACATTTGTAACTGTACAAAAAAAAAGGAAAGCAAAACTCGGTAGGGACTAAACTTGCTCTCAGACATATTTGGAAATCTTATGCATATCAAATAGCACAACTGGGCTAGGAAAGGTGGCAGTCTTTGATTAGCCTCCTCATACTTCACTGTGCTGCTTGTATGCACCTGAGCTGATCCACAAATCAGGCTGCCATCTCCAATCCCTTAGATGCTCTTCATTAAGACTTGCAAGTCTGTTGACAGCTGCAAGAGCCTGGATAATTGATCTGTGCAGCCGTGCTTCCATGTTGGGGAATCTGTAGCATGGTTCAGCTTCTGCAATTCCAGGACTTAAGGTCTGCATAGGTTCCCAAGCGAGTTCTAGCAGCAATTTACCATTTCCATTTGTGTATGACATGTCCAGATATTTCAGAGTGGTTTCCAGTCATTAAATATGCATTATGACACTTATGTGTATAGTTACTACATCCACTCTTCTGAGGCGAGTAGGGAATTTTTTTCTCCTTATTTTTCTCTTATGAAGTCAGAGCAAAGGGTGCACCCTGAAAATTGCCCTGTTAAATTCAGTCTCTGAAGAGATGAAGTTAGTTGAGCCATAGTAACTACCTTTATCCTCCTAGGCAGCAGGCTAAAATGTGTCTGTATAAGCATGCTTGCTCTAAAACATCTTTACGCTGCTTTGGTCACCTAAGGGGCTTTGGAAACCCTGCTTCTAGTCTCGCAGACCCAAAGGCCCTGGTGGAGTGTCTCTATGCTAACCTTGCTTGCTTCCTTCCTTGACTGAAAAAGGGAAGAGATGCTTTAGCCAATATATATAAGGACACAGGAGAAATAAATGGAAGTTATGTCCATTTCCATGCACTTCTGATTTGCATTAGGTGACAAAACAGACCACAGTAGCATGTCCATGATGTGAGAGGCAGGCAGGTGACAGACATCACCTTTATTCCTTCCTTTTATGGCAATTTAATTATCTTAACTAGTGTAGTACCCCTTTTCTCCTTCAAATGTAACAAAAGAAAAAACATCTTAAGCCTCACCAATTTCTAAAATAAATGTAGAGTGGGGAAAAGAAATCTGAGTAACAGATGCTTCAGAAAGGTGCCTGTGTACAAGCAATGCATTTTCTCCCTCAGCCTTTTTCTCTGCTCTTTCTTGTGGACCCTCATCTTAAAAATGAATATTTCTCCCAGTTTTTTTGTTCTAAACTTTCAGTATTTTCTCCATTTGTGTCTGAGATCAAAGTTGTTATTATCTGAATCTAATTTAGTACACCTTTCTCTGTGTGATGAGCTGCTATTTCGAAGGGTACAACACCACTATTAATCATCATAAAGAAAATGTATGAAAACAGTCCAAAATATGTGTCAAGCACTTCACCGTGATGGATGCACAATAGGTGGCACCATTATTATCACTCAGCAACTTGAAAACTTTTGGTCTTCACATTTTCTCCCTTGCAAATATCATTAACTTGTTCATGGGATCCAATACTTTGTGAAAAATATATTACTCTTCTACTCTCTTTTTCCTCATTCTTTATGCTGTATTGATAGTAGTTCTGAAATTTCTTAATGCATTGTAAGTTTACCTCTTAGTGTATGAGAGAGCAAAGAAAACCAAAACAAATGGTTTTATGGAACAAGAGTCAATTATATTGATTTTGATCTCTTAATGTAATAGAAGTTTACATGAATGATTGTAATTAGAAACATTGGTCACAGTTTTATTTACTCCTTGGTTTTGTTCTCTTTTATTCATAAGACTTAAAGACTAAAATATCATAGTGTGAATAATATTCTTGTTTTAGGATTGTTACAGAAGTGGTGCAATATCTGGGTTCGGCAAAGCTTACAATGCATGAATTGGATTTTGTATGGTGGGGGGCATGTTACAACTGATGAGAAATGTTCATATAGCTGTACAAACTAGATATGTTCAGGTATAAACCCAGAGAATGTCAAGTACCTGCTGGCTGCTATTGTCTGGCAATAGGTAATGATAGCTGTATTCCTGTTTTAGTAGAGGGGCAGTACGGTTGAATGGGAAGAACTGTGACTTTGAAGTCTTCCCCTCATACAAACTGTATCAGATGCTGCTGATGGTGGTAGGAGGACCTGCCCTTTTCGTAAATGATCTGGTATATTTATCCCTAGGCTAAGTTGCATGAAGTTGAATGTATGTGGAAGGCAAAGTTAGAAGGAGGCTTAATTTACTCAGTGACAGCACAGTGACACTTGCTTTCTGCACCTCTGGAAAGCCAGGCACTGGAGACTTGCTAAAAGACCTATGAGCTGCCTGTTGCCTGTGCCTGGAGCCTTTGAAAGGCTCAGAGTTTCACTGCTATGATCATGGTACCACAGCTCCTTCCTGTTTGTGCAACCCAGTCTGCAATGAGCAGCAACTGTCTATCCCTGGTATACAAATCTAGTGAGACAGACCACTGCAGACTGCAGTCTTTCACCAGATGAGATTGTTCATCTAACACATTGCAGGAGACTGTATGTAGGGGTGTGTTTTTATGTGGAAATTGAGGATTGTAAATTTTGAAAGGTTCTGAAAGGGAACCTGATTATAAGCTAGTGAATAAATGATTTAGTATGTTACTGAATAATGAATAATTGCTAGCTGATGTTCTGGATCACTCTTACTAAATATGATTTGTAATGTTTGTAATTACACCACATGAGTTTTTGGCAGGCATGCTTAACTGAAGAAGTTGTCATGGCCTACAGAGGCACATATTCTTGATATCATAAGAAGCTGCGTTCCAGCAATGGATGAGAGAATGCACTCTGATGAAGAGTTTAAGAGGATGAGGTGTCTGTGGGAGCGTTTCTATGCACCTTAGCTTATTTTACTTCACCTGGGGACAAGCTTTCTGAACTCCTCTGGTAGCCAATGGAGGACATGGGGTCAACATTGAAGTGAAACTCAGCTGTAATCTAATTTTGGTGCTCTTCAGTGTCCTCTTAGGGGGTCCTCTATTTGCAAGCTATGGTGTAGGAATAGGAAGGCTTGCCTCATAAGTTAGGATCCTATCATTGTCAGATATGTTTGCTCCAGCCTTCCCAGCCCCTTCAAAACTAAGTAGACCCTTGTCTTCATAAATCTGTTGTAGTGTTAGGAAAGTAGAGAAAGCTCTGGCATGTCCTGCTGTCTCATGTGCTCCAAGCCCACTTTTGCAGAAAGGGAGGAAGGTAACTTTCCCCCTCATGCTGTAGCACAGTGTAGAAGATAATGCCTGCAAGGTAGGTGGCTTGTGAACCCTGTTTGATATATAACTTGAGCCACAGCAGTCTCCAAACTGACAGGTACAGTGGGTTATCTGTTTTCCTCTACCTGGGCTTTTGGAGATCTGAGGTGGGAGTTTATAAATTCTCACATTCTATGGTCACCATCTAGAAGTGAGGACCAGGAGTGCTCTGGCCCATTGACAGCAGCACAGAAAACCTCTGGTGTGGTATAGATATTGTTATGCTGCTCTTGTATTGCTTCTGAGTTTAGGAAAAATCTTATCATTACTGTTCATTACACTGCATAAACAATCCTGATACTGCAGGGAGGTCTTCTTTGGATAGTATCTGGTTCCACAGATGGCCCTCTGAGGGATCTTGTATTTATAATGTCTTTGGTAATGCACTAACAGAAATGAGGTTAAAAAATAGTCTTTGTAACAGGCAAAGTAAGACATTAGTAATAAATTCAATTATTTTAACTGCATCAGACCAGGTTCTGATTTCAGTTATGTGGATATAAACAGGACTGCTGGTACCACAGGTTTTTGTTCAGGCAAGGAAGCTCAGAATCTGGCTTTAGATACCTAGAATCTTGTTCAGTAAAACGCATCTAGTTTAGCTAATACAGATTGTGAAGTCTAAGGTTTTAATCAGTCCTTGTCTTTTTCCTTTGGCATCAGTGATTCCAAATGATGATAACATTCAAAACCTTTAAAGGATGTTCTGTGGTTTTAATGTTTGGGGGTTTTTTCCTTCTATTTTTGCCTGGCTGTATAACTCCAAGCATTTCACATACCTGCTAAAACTCTTGTATCAGATTTCCATTTCAGAGAGATACAGCTGAGGGAACACATAACCTATAAACTCTTTAATGACCACCACTGAGATATATTAATGGTGGGTGGTTGTTTTTTTTTTGTTGTTGTTGTTCCCTCTATCTCAAATCTCTTTTATGAAAGTGGTTAATGTGATACATTCAACAATATGATGAATACCACACAAGCTGGTTTGTTTGGAGTTTCTTAGGTGTGTAATTGCTATTACTATCTTTTTATTGGACACAGGTAAAAATTTCACGTGTACAAGTATTCTTGAAGAAGGGGGAAGAGTGAGAATACTTTCTAAACCAAAGCACATGAAATTCCAGTAGGGCATAATAAAGGTTTCAACATCAAGCATATATGTGAATCTTCAATTTTCAGACTGTGGTCTGAGCTAAGAATTACTATTTTACCTGGTAGGGCAGTTAGCCTCACTTTATCTGACATAACATTTTTCTGAAGAGGACTGTTCCTAGAATGGATTTATAGATATATAAACTATAGACTGTAGTGTTAGCCACAGAGTGGCAGCAGCAGGATGCAATGATTATTTCAATAATTTGTGTAAATAAGTGGATATCTTTTTAATGCATGAATGAAAGTTATATACAGGGAGGCTGTCTGTATTAACAATAGTCTGAGAAGCCATTTATCCCTTTCCACTAACTATACCTGCTATTGCATTGGTGCTGTATGGAGAGAAGAACTACTTTAAATACCGAGTTAAGTAATTAAATTCTACTTCTTCTTCAACAGTACCTTTCACTTTTATGAGGCAGTAGTGACAGTCCCATGACTTACCAGAAAGCTGGCATATTTTTGCTTGTCAGCTACCAAATATTTACCATATCTATGCTTGCATAGGGCTAAATACTGTTTTCTAAATAGGTAACTTTGTAAAAAAAAAAAAAGCTAAAAAGGGTAATTAAGTCTACATAGTTGATATACTCAGTGATTCAGACAAGACAAAAGCATATAAAATACTCCAAGCAGTAACAGAAGGAAAGCAAAAGAGATGTGATTGCCACCCCCAAATAAAATTCTGCAAAGCCTGTAGATTTTAATGGCTCATGCCACTGAGATAGAAACACATCTCTGGTAATGCAACTGAAAGCCTCCCAGCTTCTCATGCTAACACTACTTCAGCAAAAATGTCATCTAAAATAGACTTTAAACTTTGTTATACTCCTTTATATGATGGACTTATCCATGTTAGCTGGTTTCTTGCCAACTGACTGCACCTGGTTCACTCTAAATTAGTTACAACTAATTGTCAACAAATGTGAAGAAAATCCACTTGCCATTTTCTCTTGTCTGTGAAGCCTGAAAGTGTAGTTCTTGTAGCTGTTTTTCCAGGTAGAGTATTGTTATATGCATAAGTTTAAGGGTGTGGGGGGGAAGGAATAACCAATAGTGAAGGTTGACTTTTTTTTTTTCCTTTTTTACTCATCTCTCTACTTTTTGGTGCAGGAAATGCTGTGTGAGCACAGCTGCATTAAGTTGTCTTCAAGTGTTTGCTAATTCAGCTGAGCCCTGGTTGGTGAGGCCAGAAAGTTGTGGGGTTTGGGTTGTTCAGGTTTTTTTTTTATTTCCACAAGCGAAGGGAGAAGGGTTGGTCTAGAAGGAGTAGAGGAAAGGAAGCTATATAGGTAAGATTTTATATTTTTATTAGTTTGGTGGTTTTCTTCCTCCCTCCTACTGTTCTTCTTCTACTATCTTTCAGGGGAAAATAAAAATAGATTCCCCTGGAGAGTTAGGTAGAGTGATTAAAGAGGTTTTTGTCCGTTGGATGCTGTGATTTGTATGGCTTTTGGCTTTACTTCAATAAGTCTTGCAACAACAAAAAAATTAAATATGCTTTTAGAATCTAGGGTGGGTTTTTTTTTTTATATACTTTCTCTTTACCTCTTTTACAAGACAACTGAAGTTAAAAAGCTGTGAGGTGGGGGTGTGTGAAAATGAAGACTTTCTCTTCCCTTCTTCTCCTGACCAGCTGCATCTGCTGTTCTTATTAATAGGAACAGCATAATACTTAAGGCTTGATTCTGTCCTTAGTCATTTTATTCCTGTACTGGAAGGGTAGAAACAATGGTGAGGTAAACCCAAACAATATAAAGGTTAATAGAGGCTTGCCAGTTAAGCTTTTTGCAGTGTAGCTTCTCTTAGAACAATTGCTCTTTAATTAAGAAATGTGTTTGCTTGAGATAAACCTGTTTCCTTGTCCCTATGATGTGGAAAATGAGGTTCAGGATTCATAGGCAATTCATCTTGTGGGCTTTGAGTCAGTTTTCTGCAACTATAAGGGCAGCTTCCTGTTGATTTTTCCTTGAGAAATGGAAGCACTAGTTTGAACTTTCAGTTACATATGTGTCACTGGCTTTGCTTTGTTTCCTTTACAAATTGCCTCAGGAAATAAGAAATATGACAGGAATGGTGTCTATCAGGCTTAAATTCCATTTCTCTCTTTATAGTGCTGTGTTGCTGTGAAGTGTGCAGTTTCATCCCATCCCCTGCAGCCCCTTCTGCCTCGCTCCTTTTCTAAGGATGGTTATTGCAGTGTGAAGAAAATGTGTGGGTTTTTTTTTTTTTCAGATCCAAACCCAAAATTCCCAATTTCTGCTTTCTCTGGTCTTGTTGAAACAAAATTCGGAGTTTCCAAAACCTCTTGCTTTTTAGCACTCCTCACCCAGGTGGGAGGCTGGGTGCGGCTGGGTAAGGATTCTGAGATAAGTACCCAATAACAACAGAGTTGTTATTAAGCAGGCGTTCTTTATTGCAGCACTGGGGATTCTCCCCTGTAAGTGCTCCAACAAATTAGCAAACCACACCATCTAATATACAGGAAAAACATACATATTCATCACACTTCCTGGAAAGGGCAGTCTTACTCTTCCTGGAATTCATTTACATAGTCTGAACATCCATAATAAAATTAGAGTTAGGGTCTTTTCCCCCTGCGGTGGTCGTTCATAGTCTTCCTCACACTGCTAGTTTAATTCTGGGCTTTCTTTGCCCATATATGGTCATGGGGTTACCTCATCTATCCTTCCGTGCAGGAAGGCTCCAAGAATATCAGTTTAAATTATTACTGGTGCTTATCTTGACACTGTTGTCCTCCTTTGTGCTTTTCTTGGTGCCTTGAGTCCCTGTTATCAGGGTTCTCTGGCTTAACGAACCATTTCAAGGCCTGTCTCATCTTTGCCAGGTGAGAAGTCGAAGGCTTCAAAACATTCCACTATCATCTCTATCCAACAAGTAATTAAACTATGCAAGTAGGCTAAGAAAAGAATACAAGTACAGCTAATAAGATTTAAAATTTCTGTGCATCAATCAGGGAGCGACCAGGGATGATAATCCTTTCACTGATTTGAATTCTATTCATGCTGACATCTAGGATTCCTCTTGGTAAGAAGGCCACTGTCTTCCTCTGTTCACTAGTTAGGAATGTCCAAGCAAAAATGCCGCCTTCATTGTTTCCTTGTGGAGTTCAGATAAGGTTTCTTAATGCTTTCTTAGTTTATAGTGTTTATATTACAGCTATCAGGGCTGTAGATACATATGCCAGATTTTTATGGAACTTTAGCTTTCTGTAAACATAGTGAAAAGAAAAATGGTCTTGGAGATTTTAATTAATAGTAGTAAAGTAGGTAAATAACTAATTGAATACCATCTGTTTGCTTTCACTGATAATCAGAAATGTGTCTGTTAGTTTGGGGGAAGAATATTCATGAAACAGAATATCTCTTTTCCAAGATATTGTTTTAGCAAAACTATTTCTTTGACCTTATAGTAATTTTATGTATATATTTAGGCCATTTATTGATGTTCGTTGTTCTACAGTTTTGCTTTGGGACTACCATTTTCAGTTAATTGTTTCCCCTTTCCTCTTGGTGTTAAACAGCTTGAAAAAGGCAAGGCAAAACAAACAAAGCCTTGTAGCATCCCTTCCTCTCCTCCCTACTGCAGAATGCTGTCTGGGGAGGGCACTGTTTTGCTGAACTAACAGCTGCTCTAGGGGGGTGCTAAAGCAACCTCCTAAGGAGAAAAATCAAGGTGTTTGCAACCTTGAGGAGCTTTTCTGTGCAGAAGGGCTAGTTTCCATAACATGTTTTGAAGCAAAAGTGAACTTTCTCCCTCAACAGCTACATGAAGTACATACAAAGATACTTAATCATCTGAGCTAGTAGTTGGGGCGCTAATGAAAAGAAAAAGTGAAATTATGAGTGTCACAGCAAACAAGAAAAGTTAACCCCACCCACACCAAGCAAGCAAGAAATCTCTGGTGGCTTCCATTGCCTTCCTTCTGTCCAAATGTGTGGGAAGAAACTCAAGTTTAGTAGTCATCTATGTGACAGCCTGTGTACTTCTGCTTTTTATTATTATTATTTAGTACTGTTATTTTAAATTCCATAAAGCAGAGATTTATTTTTAAATTGGACATTCTAGATCAGAATTGAGGACTGAGGATTATTGAGTGTAATTTCAGTTGAACTTTTTGTTATGGTTGGCTTCTGCATCCACAGGTTTGTAAAATACTTCTGCTTTTTTTTTTTTAAATGAAACCTGCTCTGATAACATTATAAGTACGCTTAATGAGCCAATATGTAAAAAGTACATTCTGTTAGCATTTTTCCTATTTGTTTGGCTTTTAAAGCTCTTTTTTTTTGATTCCTATAACACTGTTCACAAGAACTTTATAGCAGTATATATATGTATAAATTTCTGCGATGTTTGCCTATGTTTTAGGCTAGAAAATGCATCCTATTTTTTAAGTCAAGGTTTTGCCAGGCCTCTGTAATTAGTACCATTCTAACAAATTGGTATTTGATGAAATAGATCTTCTGAAGAAGCAGACCTGAGCTAGAGTGCTAAAAAAGGGAGGTGAATAATAAATAGGTACATGTTGTGTATGTCAGTGATGTGGCAAATGTGACCACTGAAAGACATTGTTAGTCCAGGAAGGCTGATACACAATGAAATGCAACTGCTAGTGCAACTCAATGTTGTAGAAAACAAAAGTTTTAAAAAAATTAAACACCGACTGAGGGACTTCACCTCAGAAGAGTTTCTGTACTATACAGAAAAACTTTAGGGAAGTGCTGCTTGTTCTGGACTCCTGAAACTGTCTGGATTGGAACCTGTTTCTTTGTTAAGTCCAGAATCTCTGTATGGAAGCTAAATTCAAGCATATTTGAAGTAACTTACTTCCATTTTATAGTAGCCTGTGAGGTAATAGTCTTGAGCAAACACAGTCAGGGAGGGTCTGAATGAAAAGAAAAAAACAAAACATTTTTAGTGGTGAGTATTCATAAATGTAGAGTGATAGATGTGTATTGAGGAAATTTGTGGGGATTTGGTTTTGTTTTCTTCCACCCAAAGATATATTTCTGAAGAGTTCTAAGTAAACCATTCAATAATATTTCTTTGTATAGCAATGGCTGAAAGACAAGGAAGCGGCAGAGTAACTGAGCGGATGCACTGGATATTAGCAATAGTCCTGATACTGTGGTGTCACCAGATCGGTGGACAAGGTAAGTGAAAATCTTTTAATGTGATTTACCATTTATTCAATATTTCATAGCATTGGTTAATGGAGAAATGAGGGTGTGTGGTGAAACTGCTGACAGAATATAAAAATTTGAAGTACTTCAGTTGAAAAGTCAAATGCTCTTTAGAAAATGTCTTGATGTCTTATGGGATCATCCAGATATTTGAATCTGTTTTCTTGTGCCCTGTGATTGGAGTGTGTCTTGAAATAGATCCCCTGCTGTTATGTATTGTTCGCTCTCTAGGTGTGGAGAAATAGCTGTGTAAGAGTTTTTTAGATGTGAACACTTTGCATTACTTAACTGTGGTATCTGCAATGAACATACAATATTGAGAAGGGCTTTTTTTGCAGTGCTACAAATATTTTTCATATTGTGTTCTCATCTTGCTGATGTTGGTGCATAATTACTGCAAGAATGCAGACAGGCAAAAAAGTCTAGCTTCTTGTGGTTTTAATTTTGAAAAATGAAGTGTTATTGCTTGTTTCTAATCTGAAGACTATCTAAGGGCTGGTGATGAGAGATAACAGGCTATTGTATTTTTTTAATAAGTATTTAGTATAAAAGATGTTTGCATGTTTTGTCAAACTGGTGAAGAGGAAAATCTCTAAGTGATAACTTTGAGGCATTGAAATTGAAGGGAAATGTGTAGGCATTCCTTTTTTGAGGTATGTCAGGCCAGCTTTAGGAACTACATATTACAGTGAGCTGAGATTTCCCCATCCTTAATGGACTGTCTCAAGTGGGGACATTGCTGCACTTTTTCATACTACATGCTGTCTGCTCTCTATTACTCCAGTCAATCAGTACAGATGTGTTGCTGGCTTGTGTATGTAATTTGTGCTGGGTCCATTTGGTTGTGCATCTGGAGCAATAATGGTGTTTACTCTTGTTTGGTACAGTTGTAGGCATAGAAATTTAAGTGTAAACTGTGTACAAAAAATGAGTTGGTTTTCTAATGTGTTGGGTTTTTTGATTATTTTTTTTTATTTGTTTGTTTTGTTTTTAAAAACCCTTCTGTTTTAACATTGTCTTTGACTTGGAAAACCAGATATATTTGAAGACTTACTTTTTTGTGGTATTGTACTAAAATGTAACAGGTATGGTAAAAATTTCTGTTCGATGAAATATTGGGGTATGGTATTGGAAAGAAATGCAGAAACAGTAACTTGAGAGAGTTTGTTTTCAAAGTGGACAATGTGAAGGCACTCATGCTGTGAAATATGCTTTCCATGATTCTAAACCTGCTTTTAGTTTCTGGCCAGTGAGAGGTATTGAAGATTGCAGACTTCATCTGTGAGCTGATATTTTGGACATGTAGTTCTATGTTTTCTAATAATTGCCAAAATATAACTTAAAATGAAACCTTAATAGTGTGACATAATATTATATTCTCTTTGCTGATTTTTTGGGGAAAATATTTTACATTCAGTAACTTTTACAGGAAAAGGGTTGTGAACTTCTATCATGCGATATTGAAGTCATTTTGACAGGTTGCTAAGGAGCTTGAGACTGTTAAATACATTTAAGCAGGCCCAGGGTAATAAAGTTGGCTATGCTTTGTTCTGTGTAGACTTTGAACTCTTCTGTGATGGAAGTTTAGTGTAGACTTTTGAGCATATGTACTTACTGCAACTGTTGACAACTGCTTAAAACTTCATTTGAGAAATGTGAATTTTTAATCCTCTGGCAATAAATTAAAAATAAGAAACAAATATTTTCTTGGTATGATTGCATGGCCAGGATATTTGGATATGTGAAATTGCTTTAAGTTGCCGGATATATCCCTAATTTTTCTGCAGATTTCATTAATGTTTTCATTTAAAATAAAAAGCAAAGCCCTTTGGGATTGACTTGCAGGAACTTGAGAAATGTAAAGGAGAACTTGAGTAATTTGAGTAAAATCAAAGTTTGAGTATTCAGAGTCTATTAAGACAATAAAATGAAGAAATAATTATTCTGTCTGGGCATTGAACCAAGAGGGTTTAAAAGCCATATGGCTACATTTAAAGAAAACAGCTTCTGAGTCATATAACTTCAGTGTGTGTGGGTTGCTATGGCAGTTAGAAATCAACATTTGTTCCACTTCCATTTCCAATCTGAATAGTAAACTCAAATTAAACACCCTTTGTTTGTAGAGTTATTCCTATGTCTTTCTTTACACATTAATCCAAGCCATTCTCTAACTTCTGAGGTTGGTGGAGCTGCATCTTTCTCTGTTTATATGTTGCTTACCATTATTCAGTCTACCTAGTGTGTCAAATGGAGATGGGAGTATGGAAGAAACTGTCTTACTTCATTCTGAGCTCTTGCATTTGAGTTAAATCTGCAATTTTTACAGTTTTGCACTCATTCTGCTTGTATCACTCGAATATTACAGTTTCACTCATCTGTCCACAAGACAATCCTAGCCTGTATTTTATACTCATAAGTGATCTTACAAAAGCATGTTGTCTCTTTAATATTGAGCCATGAGCAATCTGAAGAGTGTTGTAAACAGTTACACTTGTTTCTTTTTCTTGGGGGACTTGGAGAGATCAGAGTTGAAAGTCTTGAATTACTTGAAGAGTGAGCAGATAATTGGTGTTCTGTGATATTCTCAAACAGTGTTAATATTGTTATTTAAACACAAAAGATAACTGAGTCCTGGAATCTAATATTTTTTGACTTATAAAGGAAATTAATGTTTTGTAATATGTGAAATTTCTTTGCTGTATGGAGTAAGCAGGTGCTTTCTCTGAAGCTCTGGAGATGCTGGATAAAATGGTGTTTGCACTCTGAAGAACGCAGCAGTAATGCTGGTGTTCTTGGATGCATACTTCCTCCAGAAGATCCTTTCAAATCTATTTTTTTCAGAGCTGCCAGTGTACAGCATTGACAGGTTGCTTTCTTTAATGGTCAAGCATAAAGGCTGTGTGGTGTGCTACAAGCAAGAGGCTTCAGAGCTAAAACCGAATATGCCAGAAAGCAGTGGGTGTCACTGGAAGAGCTCTGGCTGCACCCTGCCCTCCTTCACCTGTACGAGCTTTTTTTCTCTAATACAGGCCTACTTGGAGAATTTGTAACTTTGAAACTGAAACAATGTTGCAGGAAATATTTGTTTGTTTTTTTGTCTTCTTTTGGTCACTTTAACCAATGATAAAGCAGGCTATGCATAGCAAACATTACAGCTAACCTGGAATACACAAAAATGTATATTAATAGAAAGAATAAAAGGAAATCTTTGCTGGACTTGAAAGAGTCACAGGGTTGATTCTTGTAGCTGAACACAAGCATTCAAATTGCCTCCCTTCCATATAACTTTTTTCCTGACTGTATTGCTGAGGATAATCGAATGTTCTTCAAAACCAATCAATAACGATGTCTTTTGTCAGTCCTGAAATTGTGAGATTACTCTGGCTTATTGGTGGGAAGGAAGGCAGATCCATACCTGGGATTTCTTCACAAATGTAACCTTAGTAACTTGTTATGAGTATGGATAGGATGCTGAAATATTGTGACAATTCTAACGACTTGTAATTGAAAGACAGCTTTGGTATCTAACAACTGCACATTGCTGTGGACTAAAGCAGTTGTAAGTAGTTTCCTCTCTCAGCTGTTTGCTTGTCTGGCAAAGTAAGGAAAGAAATACTTTAAATATATGGAGTATGTATACAACTGTATTTGCTTACATATAACACTAATTTTACAAATAACTAGTGATTTTAAGTTTTTAAAACATAAAGCACCAGAGAAGTCAAATCTCCATTTAGAAAGCTAGAATCTCAGAACTGGTTCCAGTTTCACACCTCAACTAATCCTGAAGCTGTACACTGGCAGCATGATGATGTGGCTGAAATGGATGTAATTTGCATATTTGGAAGGTACATATAATGCAACTCTCCAGAAAATGTAATGGATCAAATGGGAGTCAGCAGCATGAACTGGAGGTGATGAAAATGAACCACATACTGGTGTGAGTAGAAGTATAGCAGGCAGGCTGAGGGTAATGGCTGTTCTCCTGTATTTGGTATTCATGGGCCTTCATCTGGCATGCTGTGTTGATTTTTAGGCTCCTTGTTTAAAAATTTTAAAATAAGATAAGCTTCCTAGCAAACCAGCAATACAATGCAAATCACAGTTACTACAAAGACCAAAGTCACTGATTTCTGTAAAATCATAGCCTAGTAACTGCCTGGAAAAAGTTACTTTTTCATCCCTGTTTAAGAAGGACATATAAAATAATTTTTTTCAATTTACAGGAAGCTCATCGAATTAACAAAATGTAGAGCATCAGCTCTGCAGAGCTTACTGTCTTCCCTTGAAAGGATTGTCACACCTCTGTTGTTTCTAGCAGGCCTTTGCTATTCCATACTTCCTCAGACTACATCTATGTATGTGTGTGGCTTATGTGAAATCCCACTCTGAATCTGCTGAGATGAAAAGTCTGTAGCAATTTCTCCTATAAGCAGGACTGGAGTAGTAGTTGATGGAGTTTGTCAAACACAAGAAGAGTAGCTATCTTTAGAGCTGGTCTGCTGATCCCTCCCTGGCAGTGCAGTCAGAAGGCAATGGCCCCACTGGGGTTGGGCAGGAGCAGGGGCAAATAAGCTGTGTTGTGACTCCCCTTGAGTCCCTCTGGATAGATTCAGTTCCTCTCATTAGAAGCAGTAAGTACAACATAAACACCTTCAGATATTGGGGACAAGGGAGGGGTGTGGGCTGTGGGTGGTGAAGGAAAAGGCAAAACCCTGCTGAATAGGCTCGCAGACTTCTGGACCAGGTTAAGTTAAATTGCTGTTCCTAGTTTGAGTCTCTGTATGCTGGTGCTCAAAAATATAGCACTTCCCATTTTGACTGGCAGTGTAAGTGAGGAAAGTTGCAATTGTTCCTTAAAAGTTATCCATGCACTTTCAGACATAATAGAACATGTATTTTATGCATATTTAGTATGCATTTTAAAAATATATTGAATTTTGGAGAATACATGTACAGGTTTCATGTTGTTAATTTGGTATTAATGGGGCTATGACAAAAAGAGACATTTGTGGGGTCAGTTCCCACAAAAGCCACAATAAAGTGGGAGTCTTGACATTGTTCTATGTTACTTATGCTGGAAAAAAATATTTTCTGGAAAAAATATACTTGGGATAGGAGAAATGAGGTGACACATTGCCTGCGCAAACTCCTGTAGCCACTGTAGTCTCAGCTTGCACCTCAAACTCTACTTAAAAATTCTGTAAATCTTTCACTTAAAGGAAACAATCACCTAAGTTTGTATCTGCTTTTAGTTTAGTACGTACTAATAAAATTTATATGTACTTTTAATGTCTCTCCAAAGAGTATCGGAATGTGTTGTAGAATGTATTAAATTCTTTTACCATAATCAATTCATATCTCTTAAGTGAAACTGAAGCTCATTCCAGCAAAATAGAACTAATTTCTACTGCTCTCCTGTGAAGCAGCCTGTTACAGAGGGCAGGTGAGCACTCACTTGGGATTCTACATCAAGTCTTTGATAGACTTGCTCTTTGGTCCTAATTTAAACTCAGATGATGACAAACATTAGCTTGTGCACTACCACATGTTACATATTCTGGTGGTGTAGTAAGAATAATTGTGAGGGTAGGACTGCCACAGCTCTCCAGGCATGTTTTGTTAAATTGTGGTTGTTCCTTTCTTACTGCTTCCTCATTGTGGAGTTGTAGTAGCTTTTTGAGTTGTGATGAAGGAAGTAAGTAATGATGGGATTTGTCTTGTCTCTACCCGCATTGTGGGTGAGTAAAGGCATTTAGAGAGTGATTTCTATGGAAACAACAAGCCCAAAGCTTTTGTTCTTGAGACCAAGTTGTACTGTGATGGAGAGAATAGAAGGTATGTGTGCAAATGATACACCTAAATATCTTGTTCTCACTTCTGCCTATGCAAATTTGATGTTATTTTTTCATAGGTGGAAGGGACAAGTAATTTGTAGATATCTGTGTGTGAAATAATTCTTGAACGGCAAAGAGAAATCTTATTTCTCTTTCAATAGTTTGCATTGGAGGAGTGGAGGGAAATTTAGTGAAAGAAGCTTCAGCCTTAATATAAAGAGACTGCTGTGTGTCTCATAATGAAGTTCTCAAAATACATTTGAAAAAACACTGTTAGCATGTACCTCTATCCTATCGTAGTACCAGTAGTTTTTTAGAGCAATTGAACATGATACTTTCTTTTGTACATTGTGCAGCTTTGCTAATGGACAATGCCACTATATTTTGAAGGGAATATTTGCTTTGCTTGTTTCTATTGGAATGATTAGTCTTAGCCACTTTAGAGTTGGCAAGTAACTTTAAAAAAAAAAAAACATGTTAAATTTTTGAGAAGAGCTCTTGTCTTCATTTGTCTAGGCAACGCCCTTTGCAGAAACTAATGGAAGAATAAACCAACAGAACATTTCTTTAAGGTAGTCCTCCTTGTGTGTATTCCTGCCACAGGTATTGCCTAATTGAAAAGTGAAATGTTTGCTGCCTGCTTCAATTTAGCCACAACATAAAAAAAAAAAGGGAAATGCACAACACTTTGGAATGCAACTGAACTCCTACTTGAACTGTGGAATTTAAATTTGAAGAGAAAGCATGCTTTACTTTAATCAATTATATTTTCATTTGTCATAAATCCTCCTTGCAGGCAAAGACAGTGTGCCAACTTAAAGTAACCTACAAATATTGTCTTTTTTTTCAGAATTAATCTTCACTGACTTCCACAAAAAGTATAAAATATTAAAAATGCAGGTATTCCACTTTATGGCAAATAATCAGGGAGTATGTCATGTATTGAGAGATTCAAGATAAGTCAAACAATACACAAACATAGCATCATCATTAAAGATTCTGCTACAATCTAATTTTCAGTTATCACACAACAGACTGTAAGAATACTTTTAGCGTTAAGTACAGGAGCAGATAACTTGAGTGGACTACCTAATATAAGAAAATAGAAAATCGGTCGTAGTAGTTTATGAAACTAATAGGTGCGAAGTAGCTGAGGACATATATGGTTCTTAATACTGAAGTGACCAAAAAATGACATTTTTGGTATCGGGTAATAAAGGCTTGAAAATTCTACTGAAAACTGTGGGAACTAAGTATAAATGTAGGTTGTCCTTATGAGTAATTTGCATAAATTTGCCTAAGATTATTTGCATGATTATGTTTTATGAGCTGAAAAGTAGATGCCTTTTTTGCAGACTGCATTTTCTATAGCTGTTCTCCCCAGGATTGCCAGTCTGCATCTTTGAGGGATGAAAAACCTACTTTCTCTGAAAGGGTTTTATGGAGAATAATGAATAGGTTGTTCTGTAGTGGGCAGCGATGCAGAGGAAATCAGACCTGTTGCAGGAGACCAGACCTTCTATTCTGAAGGTGTTGTGTTCACATTCCACATGGAGTGCAGCTATTCTGTTGGTCTTCAGTTCTTCTATCTTAGCAAACCCAAGCTTGGAGAGATGAGAGGCCAAGGAGCGCATATACAGTGTAAAGTTTTGCCACCTTAGTAGAATTTCTGTTGCAAAAGCAGACATTTTGGTTTTATTATATGAAAAATTAATGGAAACTGAGACAGTCACATTGTTGAACTCTTGAATTAATGGTCTGATACAGTCAAAGGTATAATAAATTTTTTAACTTGAAGGATATGAAAAGATTAGTTTTGGACCCTAAGTGGCTATATAGGAAGAATGCTTCTGTTATTAGGTGTGTGGTTCATGTGTGGTGGTGGTTGTATTTTTTTCTGTAGAGGATGCAGTATTTGCAGTTTGCAACAAGTTAAATCCTCAAGAATTGATTTCTGGGAAGCTTTAGTTTTGCATAATGAGAACTTCCTAATGAATGTACATGTAATTGAGCACCTCAGATGTCTTCTCCTGGAAGCAGTCTTTGATGAAGATAACTGTTAATGCTGTTGTGATGCTAGATGGGCCAGAACTTGCCTGCTGTAATTTAGGATTTAAGTTATTCTAGCATTAAACTCCAACTTTTGTATTCCTTTACAAGAGTTATGTTTACATATTAGAAAGCAGGATATGAATAAAATCAGCACTTGATACAACTTTTTAAAAAATAATTTAATTTGATATCATTTAAAGTAAATCTTTCATTTCTGAAAAGATGTTCTTGATGTTTTAATAGAATGCATGAGGTTTCAAAAATGTTCTTGGCAGTCACTGTGGCAGTGTCATAAAAAATAACAAAAATTGGCAGTAAAGAGAATGATACAATGCACATAGTATAAAACACTTAATCCTGGAACCTGTACAAGTACTAAGTGTCCTAATGTATATTTATTGAGAAGGAGCTTGGAGTTTTATTTATGTTGCATTTTAAATTAAAGTATTTCAGGATTCGGTTGTCTTCGTCCTTTTTTGTATATACTTTATGGGTATGGTAACTTTTTAAAATAAACTCTCAGGTCTTGGTGAGTGGAAATGCACGTCTAAAAGGATATTCTGGCAAGAAGCCCATAGTGTAAACATGCTCTTTTAATGTGATGGGTAGCTGAAATAGATTTTTTTATTATTATTTTATTTTTTTAGGCAGGTTTCTTTTCAGCTGCTGATTAGAGTTTGCTTCTTCCAACATTTAAAAACCACAGAAACCAAAACAGATACCACCTCTCAACATTCCCCTCTAACTAAAGCCAGCAGCAAGGTCATTTTAGCCTCTTTGAAAACATAACTCCTTGTAAAAGAGTGCTGTGAAAGCTTTTGTTAGTGAAAAGGCCAAGCCTGGATTACAGCATTAATAACTAAGTTCAGCATTTGCCCGTCTTCACACTGTTAGATCCTGTGCTGACTGGGTGACACTGGGGAAACAGAATTTTTTATTATTAATTTTTTTTTATTCTTCTGCCACTTACTTTTTTTGTGTTTAGATAGTCACTCCTCCAGAAGGAGTACAGCCCAGCAAAAGTTTTGGAATGGCAAGCCTTGACTGAAAAAAAAACAACAAATGTATCTTGATAGTTGTCTTGACTATTGGTAAGTGCAGCACCAAATCTCAAAATTGTGGGGAATTGTTTGTAGGTACAGGAGGGGTAGAGAGAGAGAGGAGAACTGGGAAGTGACATCCTTGAGATGAATAATGAAACAAGGTTAAAAGGTGATCAGTACCCTTCTAATTCAATTTTGAATAAAATTGAGAGGACCCCAAGACTATGTAACTGCAGATGTGTAGTAAAAGGAAGACAGGGTGTCCTGTGCAGTATCTTGCACATAAATCAGTTAATTGAAATTTGTACTAAGTCTGCTTTGGCAATTTCAGTGCTTGCTCTAGAGGTGAATGGATTCTTGAAGGTCTTGAATCTTTCTTTATCACAACACCAGTTATGGAAACCATCCAGTGATGACTATTTAAAAAGTCACCTAACAAGTAGAACCAAGCAACTAAATTTTCTTTAAAAAAAAAATAAATCTTTCTTAAAGTGAGAAGACTCTCATTAACACTGTTCAGGGATAGTGGTCTTCAAAGGATTACCTCAAATGTATTAGATTAAAGTGCTCAATGATTTGCAATTTTACTTCAGTCTTTCATTCACAGTTTAAAAATTGCCAGCAAATGCACAATTAATTACATAACAATTTAACTTTTAACAGCTCATTTCTGGATTAGATAAAATAAGTCATAGCTTTCTCATCTTGTTAAATGATGTTTCAGTGCTTTGTGACTATGCCCCATAGTTTTAGGGTCATATAATTATAAATACATGGGTAAGAATGTTCTTTCCATTATCCTCATATATAGTAGAAAATGTATATTATTTCTTGTATGTTTAAATCTCTTCCTATAAATGTGTTTTCAATTTTCCCAGTCTGTACTAATGGTAGGGAATAAATAGCATCTAACAGATTTTCTTTTTTTTAGTTGCTAAAGTTCAGGCAAATAGTATCAGACATATGTCTTTCAAATATATATGTTTAAAAGAAGAGTTTTTTGAGAAGAAATGAAGTTTTATATTGCTGCTAAGAAATACTGTATTGTATAGTTAAAGTTCAAAGCATGGTATCCGCTATTGTAGGTGAACTTTAACTATACAATACAGTATTTCTTA
>JANHFY010020845.1:25363-36842 GCA_027560095.1 Chloroceryle inda
TTTTGATAGCCATCTGATTTCTTGCTGGCAGTGATTCATTCTGGGTAATATGTCTGCTCCTGAAGTGCATGTTGAAAATCTGTCTTCATTAGTAACAGATTTTCACCTGGTATAAAATTTTAGGTTTTTTGCTTTAAAGTAGCATAAAGTTACCAAGGGAACTTTAAAGTAGACAAAAAAAAAAAAAGCCCCTAAAAGTTGCCAAGGGCACTTTGAGAAAAGGTTTCAAGTTTCGTAGTGGTTAAAATTCAGCTGGACAGTGCTAAGTACAAAGCTTCAAGAGTATTGCGTGAAAGATGTTTAACTTAAGATCTCCACAGAGGCAGCAAAAGGTGTAAGATTCTTTGTTATAAAAATAGAAATGGGTCAAGTGTTCTCAGAATGGTTGAAGTGGAAGGGACATCTCAAGGTCATTTGTGCCGATCTCCCATCTCATCCTACTCACTGGAGGATGAGGGAGATGAATCATGAGAGAGAAGAAAAGTAAGGAGAAAGAGGAGGAAAAAGAAAAGATGAGGGGGGTAGAGAGAAGTTAAGGTAGAAAGAGATCACCACCCTTGGATCCAGCAATGTCTCATGGGATAAATCCAAATCTTCAGTTCTTGGATAGGTGCACTCAGATCAATATTCTAATATCTCTTTATACTCTTGGGATATGGGTGGCATCTCCAATTTACATAGGAAGCATAGAGGAGGTCCTAATTTGCATGAGCCCCTTCTGGTGCAATGTTCCCTATAGACCTCCCCTTGGTGCAGTCACAGTGGCTAGCAGACACAATTAACTCAGTGAAAAGATGAACTTCTCTCTTATTGTTAATTTTTCTGCAAGAAGCCAGAGGAGGATGACAGAGCCGTTGAGGACTGTTGAAAGCCACTGACACTTCCTTCTTCCAGGCAGACTTTGCTTATTCTTTATCAGATCTTATCAGCACACAAGGTTTGAGACATCAGTAATCGGGCTCCTAGACCTCCTCACTCCATACCAGCTCAAATAGCACAGGATTCCCAGGACCATACATGGATACTTGTGCTATACAAATATTTTTGAGATGTGAAATTATTACTTCTGAGACAATCAATGTGATGTGGGGCATCATGCACACAGACCATGTGTAACTGAGCATGTTTAAGATTTAGCTTTATGTGATGGCCAGCTCACTTTTAACAAAGCAAGCAAACATAGATTCATTCTGGATATCCAAAACTGGCTACATGTCTGATAAACATGTAATCCAGTAGAGGAATATTTGACTGCTTTTGGCCCCCTTTTATGTGCATGGTCTTTCTTCACATCATCTCTTGAGTGCAAGTAGTGTTGTGTTTTATGCTCTGTACCACAGCTAGCTCATAAATCTTGCCATTTTTCAATCCTGTCTAATAGATTATTTGGTCTTTTACAAGGCCAGCCACTGAGAAGGCCTGTGACTTTCTGATGAACAGATTATGTGTGTTTGAAGGATTATTTTTTTTTACTCTCACCACCACCCCTCCAAACCACAAACAACAACAAAAACCCCAAAACAAACAAAAAATGAACCCCCCCCAAAACCCAAAAAACAACCAAACAAAAACCACAACACTGAATGTTCATCAATATTTTCTAGGTCTGATACATGGAATGCTTCTAGACTCAACACAATAATAAACTTTAGTACATTTCTTCAGGAATGTTTGTATTTTACAGTGTATGTAATTTGAGGTGTGGGGGGGTTTTGCCTAACCTGGACACAAAAAATCTAAACATGTTATGTTACTGTGCAGTTGATAGAAGAGGTGGTTCTTGCTGAGATGGTGCCAGGAAGTAATGCAATCTAAGTACTACAGAAAAATTCAGACAGCATTCTGTGAGGCTGCTTTACAAGCTCGCTGAAGGCAGCAGTTTCCTCTCACTGTGAAAGCATGAAAGCAAATAGTTCTAGTTCTTCTTGTTTTCACAGGAATAACTGTTGTAGGCTAAAACAGGTATTTTCATTAAAATCCTTGTATTACTTCAGCTTATTGAGAGGTAGTGATGACTTTCCTCCAATGATGAGGATGCAAAAAAAAAAAAAAAAACAAAAACCCAAATCAAAGGAAGCTGCAAGTACTTTGTAAGTAAACCAAGACAGAAGTTAGTCAAGTTTGTAGTAGAAATATGTATATGAAGAATGGTGATTTCTTAAACCCTTTTCAACTTATCAACACCTAGCAACATTCTTGTGGAAGTACACAAGTTCTACATCCTGAAATACTTGTGAACCTTATTTTATATGATCTGTATAAACTATATTAAAAGTTTAAACCCTTTTGACTAATCACTTGGAATTGATCTACATTCCTTTCTAATCTTCAGTGTGTCCTTGCACCTGGAGTTGAAAAGCAGAGACCTAGATCATCTGACAGCATCTTTATAGTTTCCAGAGCTGATGATACTTTAATTAATGTCTAGTATTTTTCTCTTTCAAGGCAGTAGTGAAAAGGCCTTGAAGAGGCCTTCAGGGGCAGTAGGGCATGATACGGATTTATAACTCTTCTGACAATAAGATATAACTGCAGCCTGGCTAGATGCCAAAGTATCCTAGGGTTTTTTCTCTGGGCTCTTATAGCGACTTTTTATTGAAGCTATTATGACATCTACTAATCTATTTATGTGTAGGTGTGAGCTGATGGATACAACCAGTGAGTTGTGCTAACAGTTATTGTCATACCCTACGTGTTGTATAGGGAACTGCTTGGGTTTTTTCCTCTCTTAGAGGGGAAAAAGGAGTTCTGTAGGTACAGCAACACAAAAATTTAACATTTTTTTTTGCCTTAGGAGGAATGTTTTGATTATAAAATGAATTAAATAGTGGCATATGCTGTTTGAAGACTGACTGCAGGTCCCCTCTTCAGAGAAAATCTTCTTTGTATTCTATGAAGAAATCCCACCTTATAGTACAATGCTCTTCATTTTGTTGCATTGCACACGTTGTAAATGGCATTGATAGCTCAAGGCAATAGGAAGAATTTAGTTATTTAAATAACCTTTATGTAAATTCTTAGCTTACGCATCCATTTCTCTGTTAATGCACAATGAGTAGAAGGGTAAATTCTTCCCACTGTATTCCTGCTGAGATAATATGCAAGTATGTGTTAATTTTATTCAGTAAAGTTAGGGTAACAAAGTTAGAACACTAGTAATGATCTTGCTCATGTTTCTGGGAAGATGTTAAATACTGTGTCCTGTATTCCAAATGTATAATAGTAATACGGACTATAGAAATGCTATTGCCCAGTCAAGGCAGCCATACTTGTTAAAACTTGCCCAAGTTGTAAGTAAGGCAAAAGGAGCTTTTATGCCCGCCCCCACTTTCAAACCAAATCAGACTGACAATAGTGGTTCCTGGCCTTGGATGCCTAGGACCATCTCCTTAAGAAGTATCTTGCTTGTTGCCTTGTGGTACCTGAGACTGGGATGTCAGTGTTTCTCCCTTTAGCAGGTATCTCCATCCGTTAAGTATGACTTCCCTCCTGGGTGGGTTTCTTGCTTCACTTTGGGGAAAGAGCTCCCTAATATCTCTCACATACACATCTTGAAAACATGTATTGATTTTTAATGCATAACGTGAAGCTTGTGATTAGGGGAAGTAGCTGCCTCAGAGCTGAAGGATCTGCTTGCTGTATCAGTTTATATACTTAAGTGAGGCAGGGACTTGACAACAGGTGTTTTGGCAGGAGACCAGCTAAGCATTACTGTCTCATTTTATTCTTTATTAGGCACTGTAAATGGATATTGAAGTTCAGGGAAAATAAGATCTAGCATAAACACTGGCTTAATTTCTGCGTGTTTAATGGGTTTGCACCAAACTTTGGCTTCTTTACTTCCAATTATGTACAGTATGGAAAAAGATTTATGTTATAAGCCATACCAAAGGGCCAGTTAATAATGAAGATGTTGGTAATTCTGTAAGTAACTAAATTTCATACGAGCTAATTACTGAGGTATTCTAGCTCAGAAGCCTCTAGCTGCAAATACTGAAAATTCATTTATTTAACTAAGCTTTTACTAAGTTTGTTGCAGTAGGTGATAATACACATTTGATACTAAAGCATTTCCTTCTGGTGGTCTTCCATTCTTGCTGTGGGTCTGTGAGAGCTTTACTCAAAATTCTTTCATCAGCTCTATATAAAGGGTTTTATTTACATGGTATCACTTGCAACTATTTTTCTGATAACTGATGTTATTAGAATAGTGATTAAACTTTGTTACATTCTGAATGTTTGCTTGCCATGTGAACTAAAAATGGGGGTATTTTCTTAAAAGCAGTTGTAATTCCATATCAGCATAACTAGCAATACTCTTTGGAGAAAAGCTGTTCCCAGTTAAAAAAAACAACCCCAAAACTTTTACAATGATCCTTGATTGCCTGAAATAATGTTTTAAGTAATATTTTTAAAATTTTGTGAATATATTTTAATATTCAGCATTATTATTCAGTCAAGCTGCTTCATAGACACTTTCTTGTGGTCAAATCTTGCCTTGAATATCTGCAGTTCTTTCTTGTCAGAACCAGAAAGGACTTCTGTAATCCATTTGCAAGATAATATTGACCCAAGCGTATCCTGTTTTAACTATGCTCTCTTCTTTAGTCTGCATGGTAATTTATCTACTCTTATCTAATTACTATTTTCTTTTTCCCTGTGTTCTCTGTATAGGGTAGTATATGTATGTATATACATACTTTTAATATTGTATATATGACAAGCATCTATCCTGTCATGCTTCTGTTGTTCCCATAGCATTTTGCAGTCTGCAACAGTATTTCAGTTTTCACATTTTCATTACTTAAATATAAACAAACTTTAGTGAATTTATTATTTTCTCACTAATTTAGGTTTTGTCTTTCTTTGTCATCACCAGACAATTGTTTTACTTGCTACAGAACACTTAGCTTTGTTGACTGTCTTTTCCCATTCTGTGGAGTATTTTTAGGGGCAGATTGCCTACTCTATTCCTGCACATGTCTCATCAGTATGGTGATTTTATTTTTTTTTAAGATTGTCCTTCTTGCATCCTTCACAAGTATCCTAAGCACCTGACTATTAAGTCAAAGACAAAATGTCCTTTTCCCTTTTAAGAGTGTGACTAAATCTAGATGTTTTGTTTCTCTGTGATAAACAGTCAAACTTAAAATGAAAAACTAGTGTAAAAAAAAACAAAACATGTCAGTTTAAAATATTATTTTTTTATTTTTCTATCACTGACTTTTCTGCCACATTGGGAAACTGGATATTTGGTCAGCCTGATAGAGTGGGGACAGACCATTTATCATCATGACTTTCATGTTGCTGCTGAGGAAGTGTGCGTGCATACATATATATGCTATAGATCAAGGCCTTTGACTATGTTTTGCTGGTACTGGATTCGTTTTTATTTTGAAGAGCTGCCAAGTATTCCAGAAATAGGATAAAGCTCACAAACTGGAGGTGAAACATTGTAAACAAAATGAGTACTAAACCAGCGAATAAAACTGTAAGTATGGGAACGAAGTTTTTCTTTAATGAATACTAATCACAGTATTACAGAAGTTGTTACATTTCAAGGAAAAATCTGCAATTTCTATAAACTAGCAATGGTATTTTTAGATAGTAAAGTGCTTGAAAATGTTTTCCTATAGAGGTGATGCATAAGAAATGTTACTACCTTGTCATGTGTGTTTAGTCCCAGTTGGAAGGAAATTTTTGTTTTCAAAATCTAGAAAATCTCAAGATCGAGTTTTGGAAACATGCTGAAATCATTCCTAGCATTACTTGTCTATAATTTCTATCAACAGTGTAATTGGAGGCCCAAAAGCTCTATTAGAAGCTACTGCACTTAATATAAATCCCTAGGAACCTTCAGGGCATCCATCTTCTTCAGTGGCCATGTGTACCCCAAGAGGCTGTCTCCTTTTGTAGCTCTGCAGCAAGGTGTCCTCTGTCCTTGGTCGTGATGTGGAAGACCTCTGTCCCTGTTGAGGACCTGTACCCAACTATAATTCCGAATGAAAGGATATTGTTTTGTGCTACGTGTGGTATTTTGGCACTAGAGCTATAGGAAGTCAGTGTGAGAGGTTGCTTTGATAGCAAGGTAGGTTTGAACTTAAATTGTGAAAATTGCTGACAATGTTTATTTTGCAAGTTAAAAAGAAATGCTACTCAACTTATCTGTTATGCTGCTTTTCATAAATAATTCAGAAACAGAAATTTCAGTTTTTAGACTTCTCTGTAACATGTTTGACCATTTATTCACCTTTTATGCTGTTAAAACATCTAATCAGTTTAAGAGCATTTTAATGCACTTCTAACATGCGCATTACTTGGAATTTTAGATAAAAGTAGAAAATGGGTTCTTGTGACTCTTGTAAATGCTGTTAAAGGGTGAAAACAAAAATGATCTGTAGCAGCAGAGTGATCAATGTTATGATGCACAAGCTGCTCGTCAAGTTGAATGAAGGTGGAGTTTCTTGCTTCCCTTGCAGAAAGAGGGAAAGCAACAAAGATCCACATTGACAGACTGACTAATGTCTTGGATAATTTGGAAAAAGAAAAGTGAAAAGGTGATGCATTATTTCATGTGTTTTGATATTCAATTAGGTATGACCTTCAAACAATAAGTGAAAGCAGAGTTGTAATAAGGAGAGTGGAAAAAGGTTCCACTAACTGGCAAGCGGCATGTAACATTGTGGATTAGTAGTTAAATGTACTTCTCTTGAAGTTAGCTCTTCTTTTCATGTATTCTGTAACTGGAAAAGGCCATACTAGAATATATCTGTGTATTTGCCATATTTTTTTTTTGGTCATAAGAATTATATGTGTACAAGTGCCCAGGAATTAAAAAAGTTTGATGAAAATTGGCTATAACAAAATGGAAAAGAACTGAAGGTGAACCACTGAACCATGTTTTCTTATATTTTAATTTTAACTTCATCTCTTTTTTTTTTTGGACTATAGTCATAAAGGTAATTGGAAGTGACTGATTGGGTCATCTTTATTTTAAACATCTGTTTCCTAAGTGGAAAAGTAAGACAAATTAAAAATAAGATCCTAATGTTTCTCTGTCAGGCACAGAAACAGCCCATAAAATTAAGAGGTAATTATGGAAAAAGCCCATGAAATGAAGGGGAGTCTTTTCATTGACTTCACGGGATCCTTCTCAGTTAATATTAACTTACAGTCACTGGAAAATTATTATATGGAATACTAGGTTGCCTTCGTGGCCTTGATTTGAAAGGCTTTGATAGATTGTCACAATTACTTCCCTTGCATTTAATGTATGTGATTTAACAAATTAAGAATTAGGATTTATCAGCATAAAATTAGTTCAAGTTACAGGCTTATAAATTAAATACAGGAAGTATAGCTTTCTGATCAGCCCAAGTCAGTGGTACTAAATCTCGTTCCCAGTGCCATCATTCCTTAGATGTATCTTTTTACAGGGAAATTATTTTATGTATTGTGGAATTCAGAACCACTTACTGGAAGTATTTTTACTCATACAGGAAAATATGTGAAATATTTATATCCGACTTTTGTATTTTTTGACATGAAACACTGCTTTAGGAATAAGAAGAATATCACAGTGCGTCTTTGTGGAGAGGTGGTGCACTATTGCATACTCCAGTTTAAGGTAGACATAAAGCTGCCATTCACTTGCTGTAGAGAAGAGACCATTCCTCAGTGCTTCTAAGCTTGTTTGCGTGGTCTTAATGTCTTCCCAGCAGCTAGTGACTGTCAGATTTTTTTTTTCCTTTTTCTTCCTAATGCAGAGCACTTGTGAAAACATTTCAGCTTTTATTCAAATAAGTTACAGTTGGGCTTGATACAACTCTCTAGTGTCAGGTTGCATTTGGGTAATTTTCTTATTCTACTTTGTGTTTTCCTAAAATATTTTCAGTATTTCACAAAAGCCAGAGGGTGAAGAAAGCATTTTTTTTCTGACTTCAGTAGTAAGCGTGTTGCTATGCTTTTCTCTACTGGATGGGCAAGGTTGACAGTGGTATTAGAACAGTCTCAGTAATGCAAACTACTTCTATCACAGTCATTGCTACAAGTGAAATAAAAATATAGCAAAATTGTACTTCTGAATGGTAATGTTAGTAAAGTCTGATATATATTTAGTGTTATTCCTAAGACAGGTCTTTGCCTTTCAGGGAGGCAATTCAAATCTGTAAGTAATTGCATTGTACAGAAATAAGATACTACCCCTTTGAGTAAATTCAATGATTTTTATACATGTGGGTGACAAATGGTGAGCTACTAGAAATGTCAGCATTGGAAAAATACTCCAGAAATTCCCCTTTTAGAGTCCAAACTTATTTTAAAATTTACCTGTTTCTATTTAGGCTCTTTGAAATGCAGAGAATGGAAAATGTCCCTGAAAGCAAAGCCCTTTGCTTGATTTGGTATCTGTAAAACCTAGTAGATAACTAGTTGTAAGAAGCTTTTCAAACAAAACTGAAAATAGAAGAATGCCATAGCATGAACTAATACGTAATTGATTTAATTTCTTTTCCTTGTCTCTTTTCATCTTACTCTACTGTACACATAGTATAGTTTGCAATTTCTAGTTTTTATAAAAAGATTTGAAAATTCAAAGTACACATTGCATATCTTGAAAAATTAATTTTAACCTATTGAATAAATATTTAATGTATACTTTTATTTCTCTGAGCTAATTTCTTCAGCTTCACGTTGGCAAGCAGTTCATAAGGTGTATTTAAAAAGTATGTTGTTTAAAGATTTCTTAAGATCAAATCTTGCTCCAGTTCCACAGCCAGTATTGTATGGAGACTTCACATAGTGTGGTGTTACTTATTTAATGTGAAAACCAAATGTGCCCGGTTACTAATAAAGAAATCCAAATGTGTCCTACTATTCATGTATTTGGAGGATATTGCTACTCTTTGGTAGCAAAATTCTCCAAAATTAGTCCACTTTGAGATGATAGAAAATATGCTTCTAAAAATAAATTCTTTAGCTGATCTTGGATGAAATCTGGGTCTTAATGGTCCCTCCTGATGGCATGACTGAGGGCAGTAAAGCCTCTCAATCCTGCTCAGAGTCCTCTTGGTTTAAAACATAACATTTGGGTTGAAATGAAGCTGGTATGATTCAGCTTGTTTCTGTCAAGAAAATGTGAAGGCTATTTCATGAGCTGTTTGTCCATTTGCTCAGCAAAGGAGGACAGCTGGGAAAATTCACCCCATCAGTCATCTCAGACATGTTGTCTCTGGCAAGTGAGAACCTTTGCTTTCCTTATATATTTAGTTTGTGCAAATGTACAAAGTCACCACCATTCACAGCTCAAAAAAGGCAAATTAGTTAAGGATTCAGCTGCAATTAACCTTTGAGAGCTATGTAATTCCATTTACATCTTTAAAAGAAAGCCTTTATATACATCTCATTAATTTGGTTCAGTTGCTTCTGTTCAAAATGGTAAAATATCTGTTGGACAGTTCTGTTTTGCCTGTGTTTTACAACCAGCCTACGATCATCTTCTATAAAAATCACATAATTTGAGAGCCTTGTGAACACACAAGTCAATATGCTCTAGTTGGATGGTGGGAGGATAAAGCACTCAAAGAATCTTCTTTATTTTTTTTTCTTTCTGCTTTTCAAGATATTTTTGTGTTTGAATTTCATCACTAATTTACAAAGATTAGCTGTAGGAGAGGTAAAACTGTGAAAACAAAATACTTCCTCTAATTTATCCGGTTTTAGTTACTACAATGCACGTATTACTGTAATACCAGAATCTGTGACAAATATTTAAGGTATTTGTTTCACAAGATCCAAGTAAAATGGCAAAGTACAGTGCAATCCACTTCACAGAGGAGGACTGAGAAACTGAAGTTATGTTGGTTCAGGTTTTAGAAACATCTCCTCTGTACTGTTGTACATTGGTACTGTTGGAATGCTATGCCCAAAACTGAGCCTGCTTGCAAACTCATCTAGATACAGTCTGGTTTTGTTCTTGAGCCCTAAAGTCCCCTCTGTCATTATAAGAAAGTAATCTTAAAAATAAGAGTGTTTGAAAGACTTATTTTGCTTTTTAATTTATTATTTAGTTGAAATTTATTTTCTCCTACTATAGAATCTGTTGCTTTATGCTACTACTTTGTCTCCCAAGTACAGAAGTTGTCGTCTTTGAAAATTCTGTTTACATGTAATTTTTGTACATTTCATTTGCTTCTGACCCCAGCTTACACAGGATAAGGGAAAGCTGTGCTATTGTACAAATGCTTGAGAATATACTGAGAATGCCATCAAAGAAATGACAGTATTTTCTTTTTTTCTGTATAAGGAGCTGCTTACATTGCCTGGAAAAATGTCCTCTGTATGCGTAACTTTGTTGGACTGTTTCCTGCCTTCAGATCTTCTGTAAGGACTGTTGCTTACCAGTGTGGACTGAAGCTGAGGTCTAAAGGTCTCTTGCATATGTAGCCCCAAGACAAATGTATGTGAGGATTTATTTATTTTTAAAGCAAAGACTAGTATGAAATGGGAAGACTCAAATTCAGTGAAATCAGATGTTGACCTTTGGATTTGTTACGCTGCCAATTATTTCAGTCTGTTTCTTTTTCTCCTTCCACTTGTGTGACATCAAAAGCACAAACATGTCTTCAGTGTGTAGTTTTGGTTGTGGGCTAGGTATAGTGTTGGCAGAAATATAAGGTTTTTTTCAACCATGATGCATACAAAAAGTATGCTATAATTGCTCTTATTTCATGCTAGGCACAAATTCAAAGTTGTGTAAAAGGAAGAAGTGTAGTGTTCTATGCTAGCATTTTGTAGAAATAGATTTTTGAGATATTATCTTAACAGCTCTTCTTTAAGGAGCCAAGCAACCAATTTGCGATACCTATGTTCCGTATAGAAAATATGCAAGGTTTATTTAAAAGAAAAAATGGAATATTTTTCTTTTGATTTGATTAAGAAATGTTTCTTATTTATATACTATATAATATGAACTTCAAATTTGAGTAATTATTGAAAATTCTATAACCTGCTTTTCATACTATGTTAATTCAAATTTTTTGTATGTAATTGCTACTTTATGTATAAATTTCATTGCATTTACAAAGCATCTACAACAAATCATTCCCTTTTGAATTTCAGATGGCATCCAAGCTTGGTAACAGAAGGTACAAGGGATTAATATTTCGTTGCAAAACACCAGTTTGAGCAGGTGGTACTTGATGCTATTACACATATAGGTCACTTGGGAGAGTGCTTAATCACTGAACTGAATATTAATTAGGACAGCTTTCTCAGCCAATTTTTTAAAAAGGAATACTTCTTAAGGAGGGGGCAGGGGAAAAATACCAAAACACAAAACCAACCAAACAACAACCACCACCAGAAAACCCCCCCACAACGCGCCCCCCCCCCCCCCACCCAACCCCCCAAAAACACAAAAAAAACACCCCCCAACAAACCCCCCCCCAACAAACCGCCACCACACCACCCAAGACAAAAC
>JANHFY010020845.1:36942-58363 GCA_027560095.1 Chloroceryle inda
AATGCGCCCCACCCCCCCCAACCAAATCAACAAAAATAACAAAAAAAACAGCCTGCAAAAAACCCACCTAAAAAAAATGGCAACCAGCCTACCAAAGTCTGGAGTTTTGAAAATTAAGCCTATTATAGTAAAAACTTGCTATACAAGTAAGTCTATCAAAAAAAAAAAAAGTATTCTGATTTTGTCATAAATAGTAGTTCCTATGAACTTCAGTTGTAATCTGGGTGTGAACCCAGTTTTTCTTAATTTCTCTTCCTGAACCTTTCTCTAGTTATCTGTCTGTATTTCAGACTGTCCTGCTGAAATGTCTGACCAGAAATGATTGGTGACTTGAACCTTTATGTTTGCATAGATGCAAAACCAATACTTCAAAAATGCTTTGGCCTGAAGTTCTGAAAAATAATATAGGACTAATATATCGGAGTTTAAAAGCTAAACTGCTGCTGAAAGCAGAAGAGACAAACAGTTGACTTTGTTGCCTGAGTTGCAGAACGCAAATTACACTTTCTTTTACTTGGTTTCCTGTACTGAGTTATGCTTTAACTTCTAAATTATTCAGGATTTTGTTCTAAAAGATGTAAAGTATGTTTTCAAGATGCTTAGATGCTCTGAAATATAATATTAATCTTTTTGGGCATGCCTGGCGCTACCATGGGTTAAGTCCTTTGAAATTTGGATTTCACCCAGAAGACCTGATAGAGTTTCCTGAAGGTAATGCCTGATACTGCCTCTTCAGTGCTCACAGTGCAGCAGGTGGCTTTGATATGCCATATCAACACTATGCTGTCTGAAACTCCTTTAGGAATGTTGATTTTTCCCAGGGCTCTCTTTGGGAGCCACTGGCTGTCACAGCTCTGCAACAGTGATGAGCAACAGTATTTTCCCTCTGCCCCAGGTAGTGGCATGCAGACTGCACAGCTGACTCCTAGCGTGGGTGCTTGGAGGCTCTTCCTCTCTAGTGAAAAGGGGGCTTAGACATAGAGGAAGTGAGGGTGATCCTGAGGGTGGGCAGGAGCCCTGGTGTGGGGCTGGGACCTCCCAGGAGGCAGGTCCCCTGCCCCGCTTCTCTTTGCCTGCCAGTGTAGGGAAGCAAAATGTTCTTTTTGGGTGAGGCATCTTCATCTTCTTGTCCAATGCTTTCTGAATTCAAAGCCCTGGGCTCCTGGATCCCACCAGATTTTAGCATTGCACTTTCTGTCCTTTAATGAAAGGTCCTGGTGCAATATCTTGCTCCTGTATTTTCAGGCTGGTTCCTGCATTCAGGCAGCATACGTATGATTTCACCTGGGACTGGACATTCAGATTAACTGCCTTGAAACTCCTCTCAGAAGGTCAGGTGTTCAGTAAAAGGTGTTCACGTGTGACGAGATGCCATATGTTGGTTTGGTTTTTTTATTTTTCTTTAATAGCATCTTCTGTCCGAGTCCTGGTTTAGCATCATGAAGTGATGACGTACTGAGAATACTACTCCACCAACATATTTCCAGCTGCTTTTGGGATAAAGTATGATGTTACTACCATGCAAATGAGTTCTCATCCTACATGTATAGCAGGCCATTACCCAAGTCTCACCATTTGCTCATTGAAAGCTATCAGAGTCAGGTTTTACCTGTGTTGGTAATATAGTCCTGTCAATATGAAAATAAATATACACTGAAAGCTTATCTTCTGTTGCATGCAATAAAAAAAAAAGGAAAAAATAGACTTTTATAATCAACTATGGTTAATGATTCTCGCAACAGAAGTTTGCTTCCAGTTGTGTGCTATACAATAGTCCTTAATTATATGATCCCATGCTATTTGTTTCCAAAGTATTCTTGCCTTATTCAGTCTGGCACTAATGGAGTTTGTTTAATGAACAGATATTCACTATTTTGTACAGTGTGTGGCCTCAGGCCTTATTTCCTGCATTTTATTCGGACCCTTACTCTGAAGTCAAAATTATTATTTTCCGAAGGGGCTTTTTATGATGCTTATCACTGTAATATCTGAATAGCTTCTTCCAGAATATTTAATTTACCTTCACAACACCCTTGAGCTATGCAAGTTTTATCTATCTTTTACAAGAAAGTAATAAAGGCAGAATGAAATCAAGATCAAGTATCCACTCTATTTTCAGAGTGCTGAATCTGAGGCACCCAAGGCACTGTAAGGATGGACACTTTTTGTCAGTTGGCACTTTGTCAGTTTCTTTTTAGGCACAAAATATTAAACTCTGGGCTTTTGTTTCCAAATTTTTGTGCTCAGTAATTCATATCATGGGACATTAAATTGAGGAACCTGAAAAAGATAACACAGATTTTTCTTGTTGTCTCTCAACATTTGTTTTGTGTGATTCACGTAACATCTTAAACATCTGGCAGGATCAGAATCTGGGCCTTAAAGTAGCAGCTACACTGACACAGCTTTCTGCTTTTTCCTTTCATACTGTTAAATGTGTGCAAGAAATTAGATAGTGGTCCCAGAAATAAGTGTTTATCCTTAGTCACTCTCTCTCAAGTGGATGGAATATGTACCAACAGAAGTATCTCTAGGGAAGGAATCGTAAGTATACTACATCATTTATCAGCCTACTTATACAGTGTGGTGGGGTTAAACTCAGGTTAAAGTTGTAGTCTTTGGTCCACTATTGTTTGGGTTTATTAACACAAGTCTATGAATGCTTTTCCTTGTAGAGTTGTTTTGTAATGTGCTGAATTTTCTAAACAAAGATGTCAGTCTAGAAATTGTACAATTTTAAGGGAATAAAAATGAATGGTCCCCAGTCTTTTAAGAAGATTATGAATTTGTAGATACATTGTCATATAAATACATATTGTTTATAATATAGTATATTGACAGTTTCTAATAATTTTTAGGTTGTTCACTTAAATTTTGATCATAAAGAAAAAATAACCAGTCAAATTTGTGATTTCTTTCTGAAATTAAATAAAACAATCAAAATATCAGTATTAAAAAAAGGTAATTTTCAGTGTCATAAATGAGGCAACTGTTCAGAAGAAACCCTGGTTAGAGAGAAGGCATTTGTTACAAAAATACTTCTAGTGTCAACAGGAAGATTTTCTTTCTAATCCAAGGAAATGGAGAAATAAAATTTTGATGCTTGTTACTGAAATGTTTGCTACTAAAGTCATGGTATTCCAAGATGTTCTATTCTTGATAGGATGGTACCTTCCTTTATTGGTGAAGTTCATTGCCTGACAAAGCTAACTATCTTTTTGCCTTACAGTGCCAATTCATTATTACCCATCAGTAAAAGTCATATTTGTGGGCCTTTGGCAAACAATCCCTTTATGCATTTGTCAAAATATACCGTTACATGTAAAAATGAAAACATCAACACTTATATACAACATAAGTACCTAAACTTCAAGATTGGTTGAGAGAAGCCTTATTGTCTCCAGTCAGCTGCAGCCCATGGTTCACTTCCCACTCCTGTAGTAGTTCTGTGCACCAAATGTGGATGTTGCTCCAGGAGGGCTCTTTACCCCACTTGTAGGCCTCAGAAAGCTGTTCCAATTTATATAAAGGAATTAAAAAATACTCATGGGGCTGTGACATTGAGCAAAAATAAGCTGTATGTCTTGCTGCTCTCTTTCTTGTTAGGAAATCTTCAGTTTAAGTCCCTGTTTCAAGGCTAGTTTGGTGAGGTTGTACTGTATTTCATCCATTGCCAGTACTATTATTTAATGTCCTCTACTCCTCCTCCCCCTGCTTACATATTCAAAAGCCTCACACAATTATTTTTATTTTAAGCTTTTGAAGTAAGTGTCCATGTACTTAACTTGAGAGAAAGGTCCATGGTTATAGGTAAATCTTAACTCCTGTAGGTCAGAGCTGCAGAAAGAGTGTGGGCAGCTAACACCTAGAGAGGCCAAAACCTGCTTATTGCAGGTTCCTATTAGCTGTATCTGGTAGCATCCCGCTCAGGGTAATGGTTGCTGAAGTATTTGTTGCTTTTTGATGCTCTCATTTAAGGGCCACGTCCAGTCTACAGTGTACCCAAATACTAAGACTTGTCAACATTGAGCATTTTAATGGCTGTGCCATTTGTGGATGTAGCTTTCATGTCTCTGTGCCTAATACTTCACTCGGTAGAGCTATTTCTTTGTCACGTCTCACTGTGAGACGTTAAGATGCCCAGGTGTTAGGTTGGGCATGCAGTGTGCAGAGGTAAGAAATGCAAGAAGTGCTTGGGGAGTCTGTGTGGTCCCTGCTATTTGTAGAGAGACTGGACCCCATGTCCCAGAGTCATGGGGGTCCCAGGGAGCTTGGGATGAACTGGGAAACAGAGGTTTGTGTTATAGCAGCTCCTGCAGGTATGTACTACTGGCAAGATAATCTAGGTCCTGAAGTGATCCTCTTTCAATATTGAAATTCAAGAATGCCTTCCTCTCCCACAACCTGATTGATAAGGACTTTTTTTGGCTGGGTATAGTCTTTGTGTTCAAATCCCAGTTGGGCTGCTCACCCTGGAGAAGACAATATAAATAGTAATTTTTCTTAATGGCCTTTGTGGTAAAATTTTGTTTCTTTAGCAGTTCAGCCTGCTCTATTTCCCTGCTGCACAAGCCTGTGTTGATACACTCCTCCCAGTGGCTGAAATTGGCAAATCTATCTCAAGTCAAAAAGTTGCACTGAACTGTGTTTTAGCAAACTTGAATTTTTCCTTACTTTGGTCTGATGTACCTCCTAGTGTAAAACATAAAAGGTGGCTAGTCTCTGGGACACAGTTTGCAGTTAGTGGCAGACTGTGGTGTTCACTTGGTGATTATCATCTGAGAGAAGTACTTGCAGACTTCTTATAAGCCAAGCAGAAGCTGTCACTGCTCAGAAAATTGAGCTGCTGCTATAAAAGCATCAGCATTAGCAACATTGCACTCTTCAGGAAACTTTGATTGCTGATCTTTGAATATAAAAATGACTTTTAAGTCTAGTGGCAGTGTTTATAGGAAGAAATAAGTGTGAATAAAGCTTTATTCATAATTCTGTGCTTGGATCTTACAGATTTCAGCTCAAAACAGGAGAATAAAAGGGGGGGAGGAGAGGGAGAAAAGATGAATGGCACCATATGGGTTGCTGGAATAGAGAAGGCCAGTCATGGGTGGGGAGCATTATGCATATTTAATAACAAAAATGCTATGTCTGTGCCAGTACATAGGGAACAAGAAAATAGCAGTACACATTCTGCTTTTTCCCTAACTGAAGCTGTCTTTTGAGTGACTGGATTTGACAAGGTCACGATCTGTGTGTCTTGTGAATTTGACTGATCCTAATGACCTGAAACAGGGCAAGCAGAAACTGTCGCTGTCAGAGGAAGGTTATCCAGAACACCAGAAAGGGTTAACAGCATCTAATATTTATGAATGCAGTGAGGAAAGTTGCTAACATGACATAAAAATGTGCAATACGCTAGCTGAGCCTGTAGAAGGTGGCACGGCTGCCATGCCTCGTTGTCTGCTCCTGCTCTGCATTTCTAATATGTGGGCAGTTTGGCAAAATACATTTGTTATTTCTGTGACCATTGTGTATGCTTGTGCATATGAGAAATATTTGCTTTTTCATTTAAGATGCCAAATAGACTCTCTTGACATGTTTGTTGTTTTTTTTTCTAAATGCTGAAGGAACGGTGGGTGATAGTTATGATAAATGGATATTTCCCCCCCCCCCCCTTATTATCAGCGCTACAGAAGTTGCTGTCAGTCATCTGTGACCAATACATCTGGAGTTGACATTTTCAGCTGAAACATTTGGGGGACATAATGCTGAAAGCTCCTAGGAGAGAATCTCTTTGTGCTTTTTTATTTTTATAGTGTAGTGAGCTCTTCTGGATGCTGCATGTTACAAAAAATAGAAGAGGAGAGATTTCTCAAGTTGAGCTATTTATAATATCACACTATGGAAGTAGTCATATTTGTATGAAGTAATTAAGAAATGAAGTAATTTTTTTATTTTCTCTTATGATTCCAAAGCGTTAGTAACAGATGTGTTTTCAGTTACATGTATTGTACAAATAGAAAGATACTTTATAATTGCAATCTGGTCATGCTAATCCATTATTAAGCATTTACCATGTGAATTGAGCAAGTCAGTTCTGCTCTTTCACGAGGTAATTAGGCTATTAGGTAATTTTTAAAGTGAGTTCAGTGAAAAGATTTCTTTTCCTTTCTGGTATTAGGTCTGCAATGCTGGAGATGACCACTGGATGGAACCATTACATTTTCCTTAATATGGTGACGCAAACCCTTGGCATTTGTGACTGAAATAAAAATTCCTTAGATAAAAGCTTTTATTAAATGTTACCATTAATGTTTGATTTTTTTCTTATTATAAAACCCATAAAGAAATCAGAATTTAAATAGTGCTTCTGTTAATTTGGCATGATCAAGAGAGGGTATTTTCTCTATTGCAATCTGTGGGTTTTTTTTGAATAATCAGAATTGAAAACAGAACAGAACCTAAATTGCACTTTTTGAAGTCATGAGGGCTTATAAAAAAGATACTGTGTACACTATACAGTAGTATAAGCCAGCAGATTATGCAGCAGGAAGTTTTTCAAGACTTAGTATTGTTTGGCAGATAGCAAAAGGCTTCTACTGTGGGAGATGTTACACAAGAGGCTTTTAAGAAGTCACGCTTCAATTATTCTAGTTAATTAAAAGGAAAGTAAATCTGTAATTAAGGGAGTAGTTGTTCTTTATTTTCCAAGTGAAGTTCAGAGTTAATTTAGAGCTAAGATTTTGGGTTTAATTCTTTCTTGCCTTTCACTTTGAGTGGATGAACATGATGGTTGCTGTCATAACACTGTGTGCTACATATGAGGCCTCCAGAGAAGAACATTTCAGTTGATCTGCAGTTCGAAGAGCTGACTCCTGTGTTTGAAACTTTAACAGATTCACGTCACTTCAGATCCATAACAATATAATCTTTGTATGATGATGAATATGATAGCAGGAAAGAGTTACAATAGAAAGCTATTTTTCTGATTTTCTAACAAGGCATTTTGCTTAAATGCATATAATAGAAGTCTGTGCATAGTGGTGGTAAAACAGACCCTTTCATCCCCCTGTTGAAGATGAAAATATGGTAATAGCAGCTCATTATGGTTTTATAGGCATCGGATAGCAGGCAATGCTCATTGCAACCCAGGCTCTGTATACTCATGGTAGAGTCCTGAAATCATTCATCTCCTGTGTGTTAGGTAGTGTTATGGAAGAGGACTTCATTCATGGGTGGCTAACAACTGTCAGAGGGCAGGTTAACAACATGCAAAAACTTTGGGATTTTTTTCTCCTTTTCTGTCCTACATTGTAGTAGTGGGATTGTAGGAAAAAAAAAAAAGCATAGCCTCTAAGTGTCTGTAGCACCTTGTAAATCATGTCACATTTATCTCTTTAAGGAGAGAAGTGGACACATTCAATAAACCATACAATATGAGTGGGGTACTTTTTCTTTAGTGTGTTATACCTGTTTAATAAGATTAAACAGTACTGGCAAAAATGACTGCTAATGTTAGCATGCCCATACCCTTTTTACCAAAGTAGTAAAAGGATTTAAGGAGCACAAACAGAATACATTCAGGCAGGTGTGTACAGTCCTATTTAATGTGAGCATCCTTTGTGGATGTTGCTGGGGTTTGCTAGTACAGTGGCTCTAAGGATGCATGTGAGCTACTGAAATTCTGCTTGTATTACAAAATTACCAAATTTGTAAAATGATACCACAGTTATGCTGAATATTTAAACCCATTATTTATTTTGAAGGAGAAGAAAAGGACACCTTAGAAACATCTGTCTTTTGTTAGGAATTTGCAGGAAATCCAGTCCTTGTGGAGAAAAGAGACATCTAAATTGTTGCATTATGAAAAGGAATGGTTAGAGCAGGCTATTTGTTTCTGTGTTTTTCAGCCTTACTTTTCAGATTGCAAAAAAACAATGGAGAACAGCTCTTTCCCCCAAGCTAGATTAAGCCTGCTGCTTTCTCTCCTTTGCTGTGACTTGAGTGTGAAGTGGTGGTGGAGCTCTTATTCTGCACTCATCCTAATAATCGTCTATAAATTCACTTTTAAAAGAGAATAGATTTCACAAGATTTCACAAACCAAAATTCACTCTGTTTAAGTATTTGACAAACATTACTATTGAATTCATAAGTAAAAGTGTACCTTACGAAAAGGCTAATTATCAGAGACATAGTGTTTATCACTTGCATTCATTTAGCCTTGCTCTGTCTTCTGCTGCAAAACTGCCTAACACTTGAAATGTGTCACTGTAGATACTCATCATTTTGTAATATCTCCAGCTAGATAACTCGAGCTACTTCTACTTCTGTTTCTGAATAATTTATTTATATGGTTGTTGGCTTAGATGGCTTGGGTTTTAGCCAGATGTTGGCTCAATAAATATAACAAAACACAGAATAGAGCTGGGGGCGTTAACCCTAGGTAGAGCTTTCTTTTAAGGAAAGTGAAAATTAATTTTGTTGTATCATTGTTGGTCATAATGTTGGCATCTGCCTGTTGTTTCACACCACCTCCCAGATGCTGTAGTTTATAATCTGCCTTGTTTCATAGCTTACCTGCCTTGCTCCTTTCAACTAGACTACCACAGCATGATCGAGAATTTCAGGATCACAAGCATCAAATGATGATGAGATTTTGCTTTTTGTTTTAAGTCTAATTAACTGTTAACTTGATTGGTAAAAATTCCTACATCAGAGATCAGAATTTTGTCCTGCTAGTTATCATGATCTGGTATATGAAACTGTGTTGACACTGGCAATATTGGCAGACTGGAATAATTAGAAGATGAGAGAAGCAAAACCAGAGCACTCAATCTAATTGTTTTAATGGGATGTTCAGTTTTTCATTCACCCTCCCCCCCGCCTCAAAAATAATAAAAATAGTGCATAAGCTGCTACACCTATCAGAAGCTTCATTAGTATCCAAGTGCATGATCAAGCTTTCTAACCAAATAGGCAGTATATGAATTGGTGTAAAAGACTCTTAAATGTATAGTATGAGTTTGCACAACATTTAAAAGGGAAGCGAGAGCTTGTTGGTTTTGAACTTTTGGTTGCTGGGGAGTTGCACATCATAGTTGGGTCAGCATAGTACTGTGGTGGTGCTCACATAGTGAGTGACAGCTCTGGTGGTGCTCCAGGCTGATGGCTGGAGAGGCCAGAGCATGTGGCTGATTAGAGGCAGGTTTCTTGAGAAGAGCTAATAATGTACAGTAAGAACACAAACACATAAAATAATGTCTGAAGATCCAACATTGTTGTTAGCATAAGGTACTGTAATAGCTTGGGTGGATGTATATTTGGTGGCAGTATGACCAAATTTTGAAACACATGTAATCCAGAATGTTTTAAAATTAATCATTTCTACAGAAGTTTCTATGATTTGGGTTGATTTCTGTTTGTTTGTTTTGGTTTTTTTTTTGTATGGAGTTGATGTGGTATAGGTTGTTTTGGTTTTGTGAGAGATACTGTTTGGTTTTGCATTAAGATGGAAGCATGTTCTACTTGTAGGATAACATTGCTGAACCTGTTATATCTGTGTAGTTCTTCTTTCCTTTTTGTTTTGTTCTTTGTATTCACTGTTATGTAACTTTAATTTCTTTGCTTTCTTGCATTCTTTTACTTGCCAACATAGTATTTCTTGCATTGCAAGTGATGCTCGGGAGGAGTCTACTCCTCTGGTCGCCTGCCCACATAGCTGGCACCATGTGGCTGGGCAGTGCAGATGTTGCACCAGGACTTTGTAGGACAGGAGGATGCTTGCACTTGAATGGTATGCATGGTCTATTCTGGTCTTCTGCTAGGAATGTAAAGATTTAGAGCTGAACTTCAAGAGAGAATGGCGGGCTGGATGTGTGCAGCACTGGGTGAAATCAAAGGTGATAAAACAATATAAAGGAGGAACACAGATGAGAAATGGAAAGTATTGAAAGATGAGTTAGTGGTTGCCCACAGGTGATGCGTCATAGAGCAATAAATACGGGGGGGGCGGAGGGTGGGGGAGGCCAAGATGGATGAACAAGCAACTACAAAATGCAATTGCAGATAAAAGAAGAAAAAATAAAGAGAGAAGTAGAGATCCAAGAAAAGCCTGGGAGGAATATATAAAGAATTTCAGAGAGTAAAAAAATTTATAAGAAAAGTAGAAGTGGAGGATAAACAGAAAATTGCCCTTAGTTTTAAAAGAGTTTAAGACAGAAGTGGGTGTGGTTTTTTGTGGGTTTTTTTTTTTTTTTTGTTGTGTGTTTTTTTGTTTGTTTGTTTGTTTGTTTTTTGTTTTTATCCTGGTTGTAAAAGATGCTAATCTCACCTGAGAAAACCTGAAGGACTGTGAGAGAGTGAAGAAGGGATGGTAGCAGATACACTTCAGCTCGTAAAGCAGCTTAATAATGGAGCAGTAGATGTCTGCGCTTGGCACTAAGCTTCTGTGCCAGGAGGGTGCCAAGCCTTGCTGGCCAGGCCCACCCCACTGTGCCCACAGACAGCAGGGAAATCACTGAGCTGAGGTGTGGGGTGTGTGAATGAGGCTGAAGCAGGGCTGGGTTGCCTGGTGAGGCCAGCTCTACCTGCCGTGTGCTGGTACGGAGATAGCGGCAGGTGCAGCCATGCTCAACAGGGGTAGGAGCAAAACGCATTGTCTCCGAGGCTCAGCTTCACCTCTCTGCTCTTCTCACCATTGGCACTAGAAAAACTCTTGCTCTGGTTATCTGTTCCCACCATGCATTAGGAGTATCTTCACATGGTTTGGTTATTTTCCTTGAGTGAGCTGGAGTTGCTACTTCATCAGAACTGCTGCCAGTCAGTCATTGTTTTGTTTTTTTTTTCCCAGGAAAATATGGTCACTGCTCTTCAAATACTGGCTGCTGCTTAAGAAAGGTTTTCCTGCTTTCTTGGTAGATAACAGCATGGATTTTGTCCTTTTTTTCCAGTGCAAATTGTCCTCTCCTTATTGTTAGTACAGCAATTCCTCAAATTTGAAAACTGATGATGAAGTGCAGACCTGAGCCGAGTCATACACTTCTCCTCAATTCTCTGCAGCTCCCAAGGGGTAAAAATGTAACAAAACCAGACCCTCGCACCTTCTCTTAAACCTGTCCTTGCTTTAGCATTCAAATATTTTCTGCAAATCAAGGGATTTAATTCAAACTTATGTACACCTTTTCTTCCCCAACACCCCAACCAGTTACATATTTAAAACTCTATAGAAATTATGTTTTTGATAAGGAAAATTATTCTCATATAAATTAGTATCTTAAAGACACTTTCCACATTAGAATGAGTTACACTTTTTTTTTTTTTTAGTTTGGTTGTTTTTTGGGGTTGCTTTGTTTTCCCCACAGAAAATATGGGAGGATGGGGGATGGGAAGTACCTTAAACCAGCCAGTTGCTTGACCACTACGGCACAAGTTAAGGCAGTGAGGCTGAAGTCCCTGCTTTAAGCTGAAGAGTGCAGTAGTCTGGTGTGTTTGTGTTCTACTTTTATGATAATTAAAACAAAAATATCCAGAGGTTTTGGTTGACTCTATATTTGTTATACCTCAAAGTATCCCATCAAGAATCTACTTTGTATGAGGTTTTTTTTTTTTTTAGCTGCTCCCTTTCAAAAATCTTTAGGACTTCAGCTGTAAATGTTTGAAAACTGCATACTGATCCAACAGAAAAAAAAGTACCTCAAATAAATGGAAAATGATCCAGCCTGTCAGGTCATCTGTCACTTGTTCAGACTTTTTCTCTTGGAGACAGGGAAGAGAGGTTATTTTTCATCATGCACGTTGGTAGCTTTGGCTGCATGCTTTATATTGCATGGATCTTAGTGCTTGTCTATAGTAACATGACCTGTAATTCTCAACTTTTGGTCCCCAGGTAAATGACTGCCATGGATTGATGAACGAGGACATTTCAGTAACATCTTGCAAAGTTAAACTGACAGTTTAGAGTCATTCTGTGCATTAACCGTCCCACAACACCAAAGAGAATGCAGAAGGGCTCAAGTAGTAGCCAAAGATGAACTAATCCAAATGAAAATCTGTCCAAGCTTTACCTCAATTTTTTTGAGAATTAGTGGGATTTGTGTTAAGAAGACGTAGAGTAAAATGGGCTAATATTCTGGATTATAAATATGCATCCGATGGTTTAGTCTTAGTGTGTTGCTGGGGAATCGCTGCTCTGGTGATGCTGGCTTATTCTGCTGCAGTTTGCTCTGCCTCTGTGTTTCTGTATGGGTCCAGTCCCTACAGAAAAAGGTCACTGGAGTGTGATGCCCCAGATTGCCAGAGATCAAAGCAGTAAGTAGGAGGCTCAAAACATGAACTGCTTTCAGCTTTTCCTAAAGCTTAACATGTTCATACCTTTAGCTGAAGATGCGTTCTGATGGTGGAGTTGTTTAATCCATAAAATAAGCTGACCATGTGACAAAGGATATATAAAGCATTTAATGTTTTAGTATAGAAATGAAATCTTAAAAACTTCACTAAAAATTAAAGGTAGCATTTCTATAGTAATACAATGAAATTGCATGGTAAAATTTGTGGAATTACCCAACATATTTTAACCCAGTGCATGTGTGAAATAGAACAAGCAAAGCAAAGTTTCAATATTGTGAAAGTATGTTTCATGTACTTCATAACAAAGATGAGAGACTAGCAACACATTTTTAAAAAAATTCTTTATATTTTGTCTGAAAACACTAAAAGTATTTCTAATAAATAGAAGTCATAAAACAGTTACAGTGTGCTATAAATGCAATTTATTTTACACTTGGTAATGCAGGATGCGATAGACTAACACCAAATAAAATCTAATATAGTGAATGTGGCAGAATACTAACTGTACATTAGGATGATTGTACTATTAACCTCTTCCATGTACCCTCTCTAGTTGTGGGCTACCTTTTATTACAGTAGTAAGTGATAAAGCCTACTATTAGCATTATGTGGTGAATAGTGCCCCCTTAATTCAATTTTATCATCCAAACTGTTATGACAATGACCTATATGGTCTTTAAGATTAAATTAATTTTGGTTCAGAGGGACAGCATATATGGCTTGTGAATTCCTGAAGTCCTGCTTAAGCCTTACTTTCATGCTTTATTTAGTATAACTTGTAAAACAATTAAGCTCAGACTAGAATATTGTATTATAGTTTTTCCCTGTTTGTTTTCCTGAGTGCTGTTCTTTTGTTGTTCAAAGAACATTATATTTACATAGTTTGGTCACAAGCCAGATGCTGCAGGAGGTGAAGCTGTCCGTCATATAGTCCTCAACTGTGCTCCTTCAGATACTGTGTACCAAGATTTATTATTGAATTAGATGGTCATATGCTCTGTGATAAAACATTCTTGCAGTCTAAATAAATTTTTGTAGAATATGGCACAGAATGCCTTTTTTTTTTAATCTGTCAATTTCATTAATGAAACATTTTTCCTTTTAAACTGTATGGTTGATTTTAGTCAGTCTGGATAGTGGTAGAATACTCCAAGCAACTCTATGGGTTTTGTGGAAAAGTATTTTATAAAGAGAATCACTTCTCTTAAGGCTAAAGCTTCAACTGAAGCTCACTTCTTACTAAAACCCACAGAATTCACTCAAAAAGCTTTTATGAATGTATCAAACTCCAGAAAAGCTTTAGAGTTTGTACCTTGTGTACCAAAGAATCCATTCCTCTGTCAAGGGTTCTTCCTGCTTTGATTTTCCTATAATTATCTTGGGATTAGTTGAGGCTAAAGAGCAAATGGACACTAATGAATATTGAGACAAAAAAGTAAACATAATGTAAATCATTTTATAAATTAATTGTAAACTAGGTGATGTTTTCCTATAGGCTAATGCCATGTGTCTCCTTCATGGGAGTACAAACTGTGAAAGTCTTTAATTCCATACTTAGTTTCAGTGATTTTATGCTCCCTGCCCCTGGCATACTTGTGCCTTCATTTTAATGCATGAATGATCTCTTTATCTTGTTTAAGTCAAGTTTGGACATCTAGTGAATTTCACTCACTTATCTTTTTCCAAAGGTGTTTGAAGATTGCATTTTTCTCTGCTGAAATCTGTAGGGACTCAGCTTTTTTGTATCTTTTTGTGTTCAGTTCCTTGGACAGTAGAGCTAATGAAGTGTACTTTGTCTGCATTCTATAAAGGAATTAATACACATGCAAATGTAAAAATCCAAAATACAGCCGTGACTTGGATTAATCCTTTCAAAGGATGCAGGAGGAACATGTTCCACTGTCGCATTTCTAGTTGATCTTTTCAAGCACATTGAGCATTGAAAACTCAAGGTAAACTGCAAAAAGTCTGTGCTTTTTAAGTCAAGGAGACTGGATTAATGACACGGATCAAAATCCAAATTCTGAATGCATAACTTAGTCTTAGAAATTAATTTTAGGAAAATGCGGTGCAGACTAAGCCTAAATTCAGTCACAGGTCGCATGAGACCATTCTGACATTTAGAATGGTTCTCAGCACAGCAAGCTTTCAGGGTGACATTTAGATGAAACTTTTTAGAAATATATCACGTTCTCAGGAAAGTGCTGTGGAGTAGAGCAGATTTATAGAGCAGGGAGCCTATTATGCAGAACTGTAGATCACTGCTGTCTACCAATGAGGCTGGCTTTTTGCTAATATTCACCAAGTGTCCTTTGCCTTTCTCCTCTCCTTGCTGAAGTAACAATTCAATTTGATAGCATTCTTTTAAAATATTTTTGCTGTGAACACTAAACTTCTGTCTTTTGTCTAATCACCTGCTCAATCCACCAGCTGTTTGTCCTTTGTTCTTCCATTTAGCTTTAAGCTGCTTGTTTACTCCAAAGTTGAACAATTGAAACCCAATAGCGGGGTTTTGGGTATTCTTGCATATTCTTGCATACTGTATATGTAAAGTTACAATGATAAAGTAGATCAGTGAAAATTAATTTCTAGAATGCAGTGTTACTGTGTGGAATACACTGTTACCCTGAGACAAATGTACAGTTCAGAGAGTGGAAAAAACAAAACAAAAAAAAGGGAGGGGAGGCCCATAAAATATCTGCAGTTACCTGGTGACAAATTTTCTGAAATTCATATTTTACCCCACTTTTGGAAGTCTGTAAATTATGTGGCATTTTCTGTAACAAAGACAAAAATACTTCCTAGAAATCTGTAACCACTGTGTTTCAAGAAATTCTAATTATTTTTTAAAAGAATTCATGACTGATATGCACTTCTTTCTATGCTGTTATGCTTCTTAATCTACTGCAACATAACCAAATTTGGATCAGCTGGGTTCAGAGGCCCAAATCTCTGAAGCTTTTACGCATGTATCCTCTTTTTCCCCCTCTGTATCCAATTCATCCAGTTACATGGAGTAGAGGCTTGATTGGCTGTTCATTTGGTTTCAGCAGCTGGCTTAGCTGGCTTTACATGGTAGGTGCTCTTCATTGAATGAGGATTTCTGTTAGTTATCAATGGAAAGGGCTGATGAAATAGGTATTATAACAAGAAAAAGATTGTTTTGTGTGGGTTTTAGGTTAATTAATAGTTAAAGTCCTTCTTACTAGTCTACAATCGCGTAATTTTTTTTGTTCTCATTTATATTGCTTCTATGTTCTACTGCTATGGAAGTATATTCTAATTAACTTTTTCATGGACTAGTGTAATTGAAGTTACAGCTTGGTAAAGCTAAGGGTCAGTGCACCTTCATCATGACTGTGAGATTAGGAAGATACTTAAAAACTTACAGTTGATAAAAATGCATGAGAGGAGAGCCAGTCATTAAACTGATTTCAGCTGAAATCTGTTATTGCTTTCATGATGTTAAAGAGTTGTTCTGATTTGTGAAAAGCTTGCTGCATTCTTCTGTCTGTGCAGATTTCCAAAAATTATGTGATTTCTTGATGTTGCAAAATGTAGGGGGCTCAACTGGTCTAGCTATGAAGATGGAACTAGGTATTTTTGTGTTAATGAAGGAAGTTCCTGACATTTGTTAATGATCTAAATCCTCAAAGAGATTTACAAGTGAAATATGGAAGACTATCATGCACTTAAGTCTGTTAAACTTGTAAAGATAGTACTAGCAGAGAATGTTCACGGCGATTTTAATTTGGGCTGTAAGAATAATTTACTCTTCAGTTCATCAGGTAGACAGAAAACTTTAAAAATTATCAGGTCAAGCCACGCCGAAATAAATGTTTGTGTATGCAAGTATCAACCATCTTTTCCACACCCACAAAAAGTCCTAAAATGGTGGTATGTTGTTAATAAAAAATTTTAGAGAAACTAAGGAACAGATGAAAATGGCTTTATTGCAATTTTGCTTGGCAAGGGCATAAAGTGTTTAAAGTACTCATGAAGGCATGTGCACCACAGGCATAGTGATCTCCTTGTCTAAGCACCTCCCACCCTACAGGTGAATTACCTAATCCTTGTTCTGAAGTCATTTTCTAAAGGACTACAATTTAAGAATGCTTCAAAACTACAGAAGAGCAAAATAAAATTATTCTAATAAGCTTTCTGTATTAGAACTTTTATGGAGATCTAGAGGGTAGTTAGGATGTTGATGGATTTATTTTTTCCTACACAGCTACTGGAGTGGAATTCAGATGTTAGTTTTTGTGTTCTGTTCTGGTTTGGAGTTATGGCTACCCATCACTCCCCCCCCCTTTTCCTGTTGTATCTCAACAGCAAAACTTGTAAAAGCAAGGTAGTCTGTAATAACAGTAAATAGCTTTATGGGAACTAGTATAAAGATGAATGTTAATTGAGTAGGTTTTCTTGTGCCTAACAAAATGACGACCAGGTACAGCTCTTAAATGAATTCTTCTTTTTCACTAGGTTTTTACAAGATACTGTATAATTAGGCTGAGTTAGATGTTGAGAGTCGTGTTTCTTTTTTATTTATTTTTGATTTATTTTTTTAATTATTGAAAACAAGAAAATTTGTCTATTCCACTTTTGCAAAGAAAGCAAAAGAAACATGAGCATAGAGAATTCATGGCTAAAAGTATGCAGTGAGGAATTTTACAGTTTGAAGAAGTAGAAGAAATTATAGTGTCAAGATGGACCTTTTTCTTGGGGGATGGCAAGTTAAATAAAACCCCCCAAATTATTAATTTATACCTGTAAGGACAGCTGATGGCAAAACTGACAAGTAAGGCAACTAAATTCACGCTGGAGGTAGTGCTTCTGTGAATAACTACTTGTGATGTAGGTCCAGGAAAATGAGTTGCTTGATCGAAGGGAATGAGTAAGATTCTTGCAGAACTATGGAACACTAAATGTCAGACCTGGAATTGTGGAAATGACCACATAAATTTAAATCTTTTTCTTCCAGAATCTTAAACTTATAAAAGGTTGCTCTTTGAATTCCCGACATATTTTTCCTTATTTTTCTTCATGAAGAGCACTTTTGTCTTTGTCATGAATGACCACAAGGTGGCAACATTTTAAACTGAAACCCCACAACATTAGCCCTTGTTAAACAGATGTACAGGTAAGGTGAGAGTGAGTTTTAGTGCCATGAGAGGGCAAGTATAAGTGTGTGTAAGTGTACGTCTGAGCATATGGCCTAACCTTAGGTTTTTGTATCGAGTTCAATAGCTTAAAAGCTCATGGTTACAACTGTTAGCTTTCTTAGGGATGTAGGAATAAAAACTTGCTTCAGAATGAGATTTTCTCAGTCTTTAGTCTGGTCGAAAAAAATGTATGTGGCAGTAGTTAATGTGTTATTCTGACAACCTGAAGATAAGAGTTACTGATCTTTTGAAAACATTGAGTACAGAGCTAGCTGGCAGTTGGTGTGATACAATAAAATATGCTGCAGTGTTACCGTGATAAAGGAATAGGATGAAGAGACAATCTACTGCTGGTATTAATACTCATCTGAAATTTTAGAGTTAGTAAAATTAATACCTGTGGCCAAAAAAAAAATTTTTAGTATTCTGTTACATATAAAAGTGCATATATTTTGTTTTGTATTTCTAGTATGATAGATTTCCTTAAAATACTTTTTCTTTGAACATTTTAAGCATCATTTGTCTTAGTGTCATTTTGGTTTTTTTTCTGAATGCTTGTTTTTAAAATAATAAAGTCGTTGAAATTTCAAAGAGCTTATAGCTTGAGATGTGAACAGCTAACACATCTGAGTATTTCAGTGTGCTTATAAATGTACACAGAAGGTTCACAGAAAGTAACAGCTTTCTGTTGTTATAGCCTGATGAAGTAATGAAGTGTGATGAGGTAGATTTAAACCTTGTTGATTAATCTATGAATGGATTATAATCTGCTTTTCAGAAGGAGTTTGGGTGGAATTGGGTATCTAATTCATGTGGTTTGCTTTCTACTCCTTTATTGGATGACTTGATTTTTGATAAGTAGAAAGAGATTCTGAATGAATCACGGGAACTTTGAACTCCTCCAGGAGACAATTAGGAGAATGTCTAATAATAAAAGATTTAGTACTCCAACTGAATAATGGTAAGACATACTAAATCTTCTCTTTCATTTATAAAAGTATTTCAGTAAATCTGAGACACAGTCTACCTTAGCTGATCATATAAAACTGTGAAAAAAAATTACCAGTTGCATGTCAGACTTGAGATCAACTTCTTAAACAAATCCGTAATACGTAATTGTGTGTTTGCGTGTGTATACATCTACAAAGAGACTGGCTATCCTACTAAACAGCTCCTACAAATGTCATCTGATATACATGTGAAAATAAATTCCTTTCCAGACTTGTAAATGAATGGTGTGGCAACCTTTTCTACATACTTCCCAAGTTTTTTTTTTCCAGGAAAATTTTTACTTTTTTTCTTCTTCGCTTCTGTGACAATAGGGATGAGCTTTTTCATAGGCTGTGTAAGCTCTGACAGAAGAAAATTAAAGAAGAATAGTACTACAGAAGCGTTTTCCTCAAAAATATGCCTAAACTAAATTGGTAATTTGAAGCCTGTTAAGCAAAGAAGGAAATGCACCAAATGAATCTGTAAATATAAGTCTACCCTATACTGTTCAATAAGGGTAGGCAGAACTGTTATGCAATACTGAGAAAAGACTGTTGTGCAGCTAGACATAGAAGTTTAGTATTGTCTGTTGTGCTTTTTCTGTCCTGTAGCACAAAGTGGAGATTTAGACTTTTGCTTTGTGCTAAGAGAATGCACAGTCTTTTCCTTTTAAGGTGGTAAAAGCCACTGCAGATGTCACAATTTATCATTTGGCTTTAACACAAATGTGACATAATCTCATTAAATTTCTGCCACGAGATTTTATTGCTTTAATAATTTGCTGCAATATTTATAGAATACTATGATGAATTATATTGAATTTATCATATTATCCAATAAATACCATGACAGAACAATAAATCAATCACATTTCATAAAGTGTTAAAACAGGATTGTCTAAAATTCTTGATCTAAGCATAATAACAACTCCTCCAAAAATTAAAAGCAAGTTTATTAACTCTAAATATTAGTAAACTGATTATTTTGAGCCTTGATGAAAAATACCCTAAGCTACTGTCTGGTAGTTGGTGATAACTTTTCAAAATAGAGTACTTTGGCAATGAGTATTATCTTCTTCTGGAGAATGTATAATGAATGCAGGAGCAGAGAATAAATGATCGCTTCAGGCCTCCAGCTGAAATTGTTCATGTCCAGTGCTGACTTGTCTTTTAACTTGGTTGAGTAGTAATGACACTACTACTCAAACTAAAGAAGCAGGAAAGAGAGTGCATGAACAGAGCAGAGTAATCTGTAACAATTCCCTCTTTTTCCTTAATCACCTTTTGAAGAAATCAGAGTTGCAAATTTAAGAGATTTATGAAGCCCTGAGGGCTGCTGGGCTGCATGAAATACAGGTATTCCTGGGTACCTGTAACTATAGTAAACTTCCAGCTCTTCAAGGAGTTAATTAACAGGACATCCTGGGAAATGGTCCTCAGGGACAAGGGAGCAGAACAAAGCTGGCAGATCTTTAAAAACACTTTTCATAGAATACAAGAGCTCTTGATCCTTAAGTGTAAGGAATCAAGCAAGAAAGGGAAGAGACCAGCATGGCTGAGTTACAACCTGCTTGTCAAACTAAAAAGTAAGAGTGAGCTACACAGGCAGTGTAAACAGGGATGGGTATCCTGGGAAGAGTACAGAGATGCTGCCCGATTGTGTAGGCATGAGGTCAGGAAGGCCAAGGCACGGCTGGAGCTGAATTTGGCAATGGACACAAAAAAAAACCAAGAAGGGCTTCTACAGGCCCATCAGTGAAAAAAGGAAGGTAAAAGAAAACATACCGCCCTCTCTCCCAAAGAACATGAACAGGGAGCTAGTAGCAACAGATGAAGGAAAGACTGAGGATCTCTCTGACTTTTTTATACAGTCTTTACTGGCAATCTCTCTCCAAACAGCTCCCAAATAAAAAAACTACAAGGCAGGAATCAAGGTGGTGAGGTCACTCCCACTGTCTCTGAAAATCAGGTTCAAGACCTCCTGGGGAACCTAAATATACAAAAGTCCCTGGGACCGGATGAGATGCATCCCAGAGTTCTGAGTGAACTGGCAGATGCAGTCACTCTCAATAATGTTTGAAAAGTCATGGCAGTCAGGTGAAGTCCCTAGTGATTGGAAGAAGGGACACGTTACACCTATATTCAATGAGGGTAGAAAGGAGGATGCTGGGAACTACCAACCTGTCAGCCTCAACTCTGTGCCTAGGAAGATCATGGAGCAGATTCTCCTAGAAGGCCTGGTAAGGCACATGGAGGACAGGGAGGTGATCAAGGACAGCCAGCATGGCTTCACTAAGGAGAAATCCTACCTGACAAACCTAGTGACAAGTGGTGTCCCTCAGTGGTCCATACTGGGACCTGTATTGTTTAACATTTTAATCAGTGACACAAAGAGCAGGATTGAGTGCACCATCAGCAAATTTGCAGAAGAGACCAAGCTGAGTGGATACATCAGGAGAGGGATGGGATGTCATCCAGAGAGACCTGGACAAGTTGGAGAGGTGGGCCCAGGCGAACCTCATGAGGTTCAACAAGAGAAAGTGCAGGGTCCTACATCTGGTTTGGAACAATCCCCACTATCAATACTAGCTTGGGAAAGAGGCAATAGAGAGCAGCCCTGCAGAAAAGGACTTGGGGGTTCTGATAGATAAGAAGCTGGACATGAGCAGCCAGTGTGTGCTTGTAGCCCAGAAGGCCAATCGCATCCTGGGCTGCATCAAAAGAAGTGTGGCCAGCAGATCCAGGGAGGTGATTCTGCCACTCTACTCTGCTCCGGTCAGACCTCACCTGGAGTAGTGCGTCCAGCTCTGGAGCCCTCAGCACAGGAAGGACATGGGCCTGATGCAGCACGTCCAGAGGAGGGCCACGAGGATGATCAGGGGGCGGGGGCCCCTACCCTATGAAGCCGGTTGGGGGGCGGTGGAAGC
>JANHFY010020845.1:58463-95264 GCA_027560095.1 Chloroceryle inda
TGGTGAGACCTCACCTGGAATACTGCATCCAGCTCTGGAGCCCTCAGCACAGGAAGGTCATGGACCTGATGGAGCGGGTCCAGAGGAGGGCCACAAGGATGATCAGGGAGCTGGAACACCTCTCCTACAAGGACAGGATGAGGGACCTAGGACTGTTCAGCCTTGAGAAGAGAAGTCTCAGGGGAGACCTAATGGCCACCTTCCAGTACCTGAAGGGAGCTTATAAAAAGATTTACAAAGGCCTGGAGTGAAAGGATGAGGGGCAATGCTTTTAAAATAGAAAAGAGTGGATTTAGATTGGATGCAAGGAAGAATTTCTTTACTACGAGGGTGGTGACACACTGGAACAGGTTGCCCAGGGAGGTGGTTGAGGCCCCATCCCTGGAGACGTTCAAGGTGAGGCTTGATGAAGCTCTGAGCAACCTGCTCTAGTTGAGGATGTCCCCGGTCTCAGCAGGGGGTTTGGACTAGCTGACCTCTAGATGTCTCTTCCAACCCAGACATTACTATGATCTATGCACCAATAGCTGTTTAGTAAGAGCATTAATGTTATGTGTAGCAAAGGAAGTTGGAATAACAAGCTTAAATGAATGACAGAAAAAGTCACAGGTTATTATTTAATCTTTCAAGTTATTTTATTTGCTTGAAGTATGCTTTTTATATGTCCAACCTCCCCCGCTCCCATACATTGTGAGTCATTGTAGACTGGTGCTGTGGTTATTTCTATAATTGCAGTTATTACTTGTGTGAACTCTTGTATTACAAAGAATCTGAAACATTTAGCGGGACACCACTGTGATGAGAATTATACAACCACATGCAGAAACAGTCTACTGATGTAGATCCTTGACTTACGTTGTCTAAGTATATGGTAAGAATAGAGAAGGATGCAGAGACATGAGGAAGTACAAAGAAATAATTAAATAGTAATATCTATTTTACTCAGCCCATGAGCAGCCTTATCAATTTAAAGCTTCTTATAGAAGTAGTTTTTTTTAAGGATTAGAAAATTTTCTTTTTTTTGAGTACATACAGTACATCATCCAAGCATAATACATAGTATTGTGCTTGTTTTCTAATGCAAAATATCCCATAGAGACTAACCAAAATTGGAGTCTTTTTTAAAAGGTGAGAAATTTAAGAGGTCAAAGCAATAATTGGGATTTCTTTTGCAGCCTGAGTTTAAAAATCAAAATATTGTATTGAAATATTAAAGGAAAATACATCTTTCTATTAATGTAAATCTTCAACATTTTCAGTTAAGTCAAACTTTTTGCATTGTCAGAATGAAACATTAAATCTTTTGTGTATAGAATGGAAGGGTATGCATGTTGTTGTGATTCAGTTCTACTTGAAAATGTCTCTATCTCTGCTGCTTTTTTCCTTTATGCTTCTGTTGTTGCATATGTGGCATGTACTCTTTTGTCAGTATGTGCAGGTATGTGACTTCCATCAAGTGCTGCTGTATGTAGTGTCAATAGACATCAGAGTAAATACAGTTAAATCTGGAAGCGTAGCATAGGCAGAACATTAGATTGGAGATCTACCTGTCCTTTTTAAAAGCTAACGAAATACACTATATGGAATGAAAGCATTAGGGAGTTTCCAGAAGAATTACACAACTCTTAATTCAGCATGCTAATGAGATGTTTAAATTTAGTTTTGTGCATCTTGAAAGGAAGTATCTTATTTTCCCTTTCCTAAGGTAAAAGTGAAATTATCATCTGAACAATAGGAATTTTTAGTCCTTGGTCTGAATCCAGAGGAATGACCATGAAGTTTAGTACCCTACATCTTAGTACAGTAAAGTTGAACTGGTTTCTCTGGTGCAGGATCCGAAGTTTCCTCCTGCTGTGGAGTAAGTGTTTTAATCATGTCTGAATTCTGGGGCAGAAAGGAGTTCTTATTTTATCGTAGTAAATAAAGAGGATTGCATGCAAATCCTTTTTTTTTTTTTTAATATTTTTATACATGTAGCTTTTTTGTGATTTAATTTACTGGTTACCAGAGTGAACAGCTAACTCTCAGAAAAGAAAACATGTCAAGCAAATAAAGAGGAAAGCACTTGGTGCAGTTTATTTTACTTACCCAATAACTGCCCTAGTGGAGGCAAAAATTACCGTAACTAGTTAATCCTGGTTTTATTTATTACTACAAACATTTTGTGAAGGAACACAGTATTGGTATATTTCTGATAACCGCATTTAAGTTTACAGGATGTTTTATTTGCTTACAAACCACCCCCCCCTCAACAAAACTTCAAATAATTTCAGATATCAGCAGCTACTCTTTCCAGAATCATTATATCAAGTCAGTCTTTACAAACTTAGCTTGCCTCAAAAATCAAATAATGTCTCAATTTAGCTTGTTACTATTGTTTTAGAAATCACCTAGGTTTGCAGTTCTACGGTTGTAAAAGTCACTGTCAGGATGTTAAATATTCTCTTACTGTAGAACTTGTCATAATTCCTTACTATTTTTTTGATACTGTTTTATGTTCTAACAACTTGGGGAAACATCAGTCAAGAAATTTGTTTCCTGTGATGCTTATTCTACTTTGGTCTGACTTTTAATTGTCTCAAAAAAAAAAACCAAACAACAAACCTAAACAAAATAACAAACCAACAAGTTCAGGAATTTGTAAGACAAAAGAAAGGAAAATTAAGTAATTAAAAGGGCATAAAGAGGTTTTGTATTTTAAGCCTGAATCTGAATGAGTAGTATGACTTCAGCTGTCTTGAGTTAACATACTTGCTTTCAGCTGCTGCTTTTCCTGGGCTAATGTGGCCAGTTGTTGACCCAGAGGCAGAGAGTTTTTGAACTGAGCTTTTCCCTGCCATCATTCTCTGTCTTTCCCCCCATGGGTGCTTGGGAAGCTGGGAGGAAGAGCTGTCATGACTTGAATATGGAGGGCTGCTTCAAATGGATGTGATAGGCAATCAGCAGAGAAAACAAGCCTTCAACTTAGATGACAGTTGAAAGATTTTGATGGTCTTTCCTTAACAGTTTAGTGTTGTGTTTTGAAAATACATCTTTTTTTTGGAAAATCAGTAAAATAGGACAGAGATAATATTTGTGGTACTTTAATAGAAATATCTGACAAAATAATGACTGCTTAATCCTTTTAGAAATAGAAGCAGAGCTAGAAGTTTGCTTGAACTTTGGATGTCTATTATTGTGAGTTTGCTTTCTTTTATCTTGGTGGAGAAAGTTAGCAAGTTTGGTGCCGTTTTTTTGTTGCTGCTGCTTTTTCCTTGTTAAACTGTTATATATCCAGTCTTAAAGATAAGGTTGCTTACAGTTAGTAATGAAGTATCTTATTCACCTTTGCATAGTTTTGGCATCCTTGTGCTCCAATTTGAAATGCAAATGGATTATAACTTGGTGACTTCTAATGCAAGTGGCAGTTGTGATTCTATTTTCTTAATGAGGATAAATGAGAAGTGGTTGCACTAATATAATTAGAGGTATAGGAACTCTTAGTTCTAAGATTTAATGTTAAGAGTATTATATTTCTCTCTCTACTCTTGCACACTCTCTCCCCCAAAGCCTAAATTTGAACTTTTGGTGCTGCATGAGATAGATACGTTTTATGTATAGTTTTATATTTTGAGGAAATATTTTGGTTCCACTGGAAATAATAACATTTGAGTTAGTAATGATACGGGTTTTTTCATTACGTTTTTCAGGTGTGACAATTTCAAGTTCAGATGAAGTAAGAGTTCACTAAGGATTTTCGATATTTCAATTTGACCATTAATTAAATTTACGAAGGATGAAGGCAGTGGATCCCAAACATGTCCGGTCTCCCTAGGCGGCTAGCAAAGGGAGTTGCTATGCCAGCTTCCATACTGTACCATTGCAAGTGCTAATCCTGGAATTTGTATGTGCACATTTTAGTAATTATCTTGTTATAGCTTTCAAAGAGGACTTTTTAGTGATGCTATCAACATTTGTAACAAGGAAGTAAGTTTTCTTGCATGAAATTAAGATCTACTTGAAAAGTCATTGGAAATGCTTGAATACAGGGTTTTTTTTTAAGAATATTAAGCTTTACAAATACTTACATTAAGCAGTATTAATTTTCTTGTATGATAAGGTTTTTTGCTTTTCATAGGGTGGTCATTCTATAAATGATTCTTAAGACCTTGAAAGAAAAAGGTTGCTTAATGCAGAATGTGCATCTGTACCATTTACATTTCAATTAATATCCTGAATCATGGCAGGCAATGGAGTTAAAAATCACTATGGTTTCATGCCAAAATCTGTAACATAACATTAATTTTCCATAATATAATTTTATTTGCAGAACATATTTGACAAGATGAAGACATCAGAGTGTCTTGGATGAGAGTTTGGCAGTAATCCCATATATATGCCATTATTGTCTTATACGGTTGTCACTGTGTCTGGGATTGAAAAAAGTCCATACTTTGTAAGGCTTCCTTTGACTTCCTGTGGCTTTCATGGGGAGAATGTAATTGTTCTGGAAGGATATAAATGCAGTCAAGTTAAAAAGTGTATATACAAGATGGGAACTGTTCAAGCAGTTTCCTTAAGGATTCGGTTCTTTCCAGATTGAGATTTCCTGGGGCTTCGTACAGTTGGAGATGGGATTAGGGGGTCATAGGTTATGTACGGAAGTGATAAAACTCTTGCAAAGCTTTATCTTAAATTTTTGTTGTACAGCACAGCAATAATCAAGGATTTTAATTTAACAGACTGAGTTTTCCCTTTCCAGATGTAAGAACACTTTTTTGGTAGCCTTCAAGAAAGTATATATGTAATATGAAACATGGGAAGAAATATTAATGAGCTATTTATATATTAAAAAGTAGCCATTTAAATTCCCTCTAGTTCTTGATTTTAAAAAGAGTTATGCCCCTAAATTATCAAAAGATTTCTGAAAATCTAATCCAGACTGTATAACAGTATTTATAAATCTTTCAATCCCTTTAAAAAAAAAAAAAAGGCACCAAGACTGATCAGTAGCCTAATGCATTTACCCTTGGGAATCCTAAAGTATTACTTTAAGTGATTAAGTAATGGGAAAAGCGCTTAATCTCTTACAGCTTGTCTACAAGCAAGGAAGATCAAAGACAGAGTGATCAGGTTTGCCAGCTTTGCTGCTCTTCTGAGACTAGGAAATTAAAACAGTTCCTCGTAAACTTAGATTTGTAGTCCTGTCCTGAACAAATACATTCATAAATATATGGGAAGCTGAAGAAAAGAATAATTTGTCATATCTTGAAAGAAAACTATTACCTTCTTTAAGAACTAATTTATCAATTTACAAAAGGTCTGTCAGCTTGGTGAGGTCAGCTCCAGGATAGCAGTGGCTGGAATTTCTCATTGGGAGTTATTCTGCTTGAGCATTCATATCTGCTGAAGAGGCAGTGTGCAGACAGATTGAGCCATGTGCTTCTGTGGCTCTAAGCCCACTTTGTAGCTCTGGGCCTTCCAACTTTGGCCAGTACAGTTGGAAATATCCCTCCTAGTGTAGTGGCTTCCCAAGGAAACTGATAGTCTTGTAATGCTCAGTGGTGATGAAAGCAGATATTCTCATAGGATTTCTGGTTTCACCAACTTTCTTTAGTGGTAGTTGATCTGATGCCTAAAGCAAATTTCCTTACCGAAATGTGAAATCGGGTCAGTATGTATTGGGTGGCATCCTCACTTGAGGAGCCACTTGATATTTGCTAGTATGAGTTTTACATGTTATTTTTTCTTCCATTTGGTCTGCAACTATGTCACATCCAAATTTACTATTTATAGTGCATTTTTATGCACATTAGATACTTGGGCTTGATTTTTATTTTTTTTTTTTGTTACCCTGGAAAACTAGTTCTGTCCAGCAAAGATAAAACAAATTAGCCTTAGCCAGATCATCAGTAAATGAATTGCTGTTTAAGTCAAATGAAAACAAAGCTCCACGCAAATGAAGGCAAAATTAAACAAAGCAGGCCTTTGTCAGGAGCCCTTGGGAGCACCATACAAAGTCCACAGCCTGTTGCTGTCAGTGGCAATACTTAGTGTCAAGGTTTCTAGTACAGGGTAATTACAGGGTTTCAGGGTTACACACCCTAAAGTACTTCACAGCTTTCTGTACGATGTTACACAGACAATGAAAGCCTACTTGAAATGCTCACAGCAGCTGAATCTTGCAAGTCAGCTTACACTGAGACTTATCACAACATCTGTGGTTGCTGATGCTGTTATACTGATACCTGAAAATCCTCATGTGTTGTTTTTTGCAGGGACCTTACTAAATATGTCTGACCCATGCTCAACAACTCAGGTGTTATGGTATCGCACCTTGCTGTGGTGTGTACACATAACTGAAATGTAGGGTGAAGTATGTGCTGGTGGGGAGAGCCATGCATGAATAAATTCTTGCTTTTCCAGGGACAGGGGTGGTGGCGGTGCTGGGATTGAAGCACCCTGGTCCCAAACCCAGGTCTCCAAACTAGTGTGCCATGCAGAGTGTCAAGAGGAAAAACTGACTGCTAGCACAGCCTGGGTATCACGATAGTCCGATCCAAACAAATCATTATGTGCTTCGCTGTAGCTATCACCAGGTGGTGCTGGTGTACATAGCCATTACATTTTAATCTGTGTCACTTCAGATTCTTGTGGAGGGTTGCTAGAGCTGTGTTGTCTTCAGGTGCTACGTTAGTTTGAGTGTAATAAAAGCTAGGATGTGTTGCTGTGGGAAATGCAATGCAGTTTCCCTCAGAGCCAGAACTGGCCTACGTTTAAAACAGAGCCTCAAGGCAGAGATGCATCTTGAAGAGCTAGGCACTGGGCGAAGGTTCTTGGAAATCTTGCAGATCACCAGAGGGTGTAATTTCCAGAGGAGTAGGTGTGAAATCAAGGAAAATTGCATTTTAAGTATAATTAGATTAATATTCATTCTGTTGTTCTCCACTGTGAATCTGACTTGCAAAGCCTTGAAACGTTTTTGCTGAGAAAAGAGGTGGCAATGGCTTCAGAAAAACAACGGTGTGAGGTGGTACTGGAATTCTCAGTTGGACCAAGGTTGCCTCCTTTCTACTCACAGATGTCTGCGTCATATACAAATACTAACCAGAGTGCGCATCTGTTAATATAGAGGTTGTTTGTGAACCTCTGACTTCACTTGCATACTTCAAAAATAGTTTCAAATGTTGCTTTTTTTGGAAAATAGTCAGTGTTTATCATGCTTTCATAATGTTAGCTGTTAGAGTCACCAGCAAAACCAAATGTATTCGAAAAAGGGGAGAATATTATGGATTTTTTTGTAGATCTAAAAATGATATTTTTTTCCCCCCTTAAACAGGAGGAAGGAGTGAATATAATTTTGGAGTGAAAGGGAAATTGGGATACTTGTTCAAAAAATCAAAGTTTTCATTTCCAAGCGTAATTGAGCAGCCTTAGCAAAAATGTAAGGGATTTCAAACTATATTTAATTTTAAAAAGGAACTTTATTGAGAAAAAGCTTACAGATGATTAAAAAATGCCCAAAATGCATTTTTCATTGTAAGTCTTGCACCTGTGAAATTTCATTGGATATATAAATTATTCTGGGCAAGAGACCAAAAGGAAGTAGCCAAATGACAGCAATTTGATAAGAGAATTAGAATGTATTGTAGCCAAAAGGATGTGGATGCAGTTTTTAAAATCATTTGAATGAGTAACCATCTCGTTAGACATCTTATTAAATGTGGTATTTATAAGCAATTTTTGAAACACCTGTTGAGTTATTTGATTTAATGAAATTATCTAGGACTGATGATTTTCAAATAACTAATAGTGTCTGTGCTGACTGCTGCTATGAAATTTTATCTCTTTTTGTAACTTAGTAATTTAGTTAGAATTTCAAAACCATTACCATAAACTTGTCTATTTGACTTTGAGGTAATTTACATGATTGAGAGAAGACAATCAAAGGAAGAGCTCTGAAAAATTACTCTCTATTTTAAAAAAATCTCAGAGTACTTAATACCACAGAGCAGAAATTTTCATTAGATATGTCAGATAATCAAGAATTTGAGAGACTCTAAGGAAAACTTACTACTTTTACATAACAGTTAAGTAATTATTTTCTAGTCCTAGGGAGAGTATGAATAGTTCAAAATGCCTTTAAGTGAGAGGAAGAGAAAACATGTGGTTAATTGATTAAAAAATACAAAAGTGGGAAAGAACCTAATAAGCACTTTTGCTCATTTACTGCTTGTTTGGCATATTTCCACCAGGTGTTTTCTAGAACTTGAATTTTCAGATAATTTCCATCCATATGGGTGGGTTTTAGAGTAGTCTTACCTTCCTCACTGTATTCTACTACCAATGTCTCATGGATGCCCAGCTGAAGTGCTAATCATTTATTTGCTTTCCTGTATGCACTCCCGGATACCCAAACACAGTATACATGTCAAAACATGTATATGGACTGTTTCTGTTCTCCCTCTTCCTCTTTCACATTTCCACTACAGACTGACTAGGATTTGGAGGTCAGATGCCCAAATAGCTTTGAATTGGACAGGTCTCTAAGTAGTTTTGAGCTGCTGAAGGCTACTGTGCTTTCCCTTGTGCTATTCTCTCACTCTCCCTGTGGAGTGACAATGATTTCATCTATGTAGGTAGTGCCAGAGCTAAAAACTTTTAATGTGGTTTGACTGCGTTTGACTTCACAACAGGGAATTACATTACTGGGAATAATATAAAGATGTTAGTTCATTCAGCTGCATCAAAATCACTCCTCCTGGATGATGTGGTAGAAAACTGAGTTTCTTTGTTTTGGTTTTGTTTATTTTTTTTTAAATGGCTGAAGTACACTTAGAAAACGCAATGAGGAACAGTATAGAAGGTGCTTGTATCAACTTTTTCTGTCATGGAATATTATACCTTCACTTAGCTAATCTAACAGTTTATTAATTCTGAGGCTATAAAAATTAGTATTTCCAAAGCTTCCTTTAATTAAAATAATTATCTTTTCTTTGTAGGATTTTATTGTTGTTGTTGACAAAATCCAGTTCAGTTAAAATGAAGAGAACATAAATTTAATCTCATTCTGAAATATGGAACCCCATTTAGTATAGGAATATTGAATGTTGTTTTCATAAATCAGTTGAATAATATACATTGAGTTGTAGGCATAAAATGAAAACCTAGAAAAAAAAGTATGCATGTTGAATTAACTCATAAATCCATGGTTTGAGTTGCGAGGTCTATCATTATGCAGTTTAATGTTATCTGACTTAGGGGTGAGTTACTACTTGGGTATTATTGTTGGAGGCTCAGGAGCTGAATGGAAAAAAAAAAAAAAAAACAACACTTGAGTTCTGCTTAAACCAAAATTTTCCTAAGGGAGAACCTTATTCTCAAAAAATATCCATTTCTGAAACATAATTGTTTCACGTCCCTTTAACAGCCATCTATGCCATCCAAGGCTTAGAGAACCCAGGGTTATATCTCTGCTTTTGAATGGAATGGCAAATTTATTAGTGTTTTATCTCTCATTTCAGAAGAACTTCGAATTAGTGGGATAAAGTCATCCTAATGTCTTTTATCTGTGAGCTGTTCCACTTCATGCTAGAGTATATAAGTATTACTGAGAAAACAAGATGTTTTTTAATAACCAAAGATTGCTACAGTAATGAGGTGATCTGTCTGATCAACTTCCACCACAGTGACAATTTGATATAAATATCAAGTAATATTTGCTACTTATATGAAACAGCAAAATAGTTAGAATGAAACTGCCAAATAATTTTCTGCTTTATAATGTTGTATATGAGGGTGCTCAGACTGACTGTGGAATCTCCATCCTGGTTTTCTTTCCTCTGCTTCCTTCCCCTCAGCCTTGTTCAAGAGACTTATGTAGACTTTAACACTGATGACCACTTACTGTATTACAGTATAACATAGAAGGCATGCCATAAAGAACTGTGAAGGCATTTCACAGTGTATGCATTCTTTTTATAGGGGAATGCTCCATTTAAACATTCAGTTGAACAAAATTTAGGTAGTAATTAAAAGTGTTTAACCCACATAAAAAATTTTATGTGGGCCATACAATTAATTTTATTACAGAAATTGCGTTTAACTTAAGAACTGATGACCTTATCTTAATGCACTAATGTATTTTTCATTAAAAATGAAACATCCTGTTAGCCAGGCAATAACCAGCCAGAAAGGAAGAGATGGAAAAGGTCCACAATATACCATGTACAACACCTGTCTTAAAGATGAAAAAATAGCTGGTAATGCAGCATTTTTAAAATTTATTACTGTGTCAGATTAGAAAGTTTAAACTGTAATTAAATGGATGGGAACTACTAATACACTGTCATTTTACAACTTGGATGGCTTCTACTGCCGAGCTGTCCTACCCCCTCTAGTAAATTACAGCTGTTGCTTCGGGTTTTTTTGTAGGCTTTTACATGAGGGATATATTAATCATTAAGGAAGATTATTGAACACATTTTTATTTCTTTTGTTACATACAGCTGCCACCTGTTTGCTACAATGCTCTAAGCATTTTTAGGGACTTCTTGTATTATGTTGTACAGTGATACTTCATTTGCAAGACGCATGTTGTATCTAAGTGACTTACGATGATAACTGTAGAAGGGTGAATATGTGAATAAAACAGTTTTGGTGTCATGAAATGGTTGCTGAAGTACAGAAAATACAACTATTATACAAATACAAGTGTTTTTAGGAGAAAACAATATTTATAGCAACATTTTACTATGGGAGGTTGTTTTATGTGTAAAAAGTGAGTAATGTTCATGGGTTGCTTATAGAACATTATTCAGTCAAGGCCATGTACTAATAGGTAGCGTGTACACACAAACAAATCATGTTAACTGTACAATTCCTTTTACCTTGCAGAAATCAGATTTGTTAAACTGGTTTTGATGGGGGAAAAGTACTTGTTTGTTTGGTTTTGTTGTTGTTATACATTTAGATGCCAAGTTCTTGTTAACAGGTCAGGTTCTGTATAGCAACTCAAAGAAAAATTCCTAGGGCTTCTTCATTCTTTGTCATTGTGGAGAAATACTATTTTGGATCAGCTTGTGATTAATTAATACATTAATATTACAGCATTTATGGACCTGATTCTTCCACCTCTTAACCTTCCCAAAATACCCAACAAAAAGGTACCCAAACTCAACAATAAAACAAAGACAAAACAATCAAATTTAAAAAAGGAATGAAAACTCCAACCTGAACAACACATGCAAAACTGAAAATATTAAGAATAGAGGTTCAAACCATGAGCAACTCTTTCTCTGAGTTTGAGTGACGTGATCACTTACTCCCTCTGGGGAAAAGAAAAAACAACAAACCACCAAACCCAAGACAACAATAAAAACCCAACAAGAACAAAAACAAAACAAACAAAAAAACACCCCACATCAACACCAACAAAAAATAACCCACCACAGTTCTCTTTTGGCTGATTTTAGGTATGGGGTCTCTTACAGACAGTAAGGTTGGAAAAGATCTCTAAGATCAGCAAGTCCAACCACCTATCCGACTTTATCATGACCACTAAACCATGTCCTGGAATGCCACATTTACATGTTTTTGGAACACCTGTAGGGAGGGTGACTCTACCACCTTCCTGAGAAGACAGTTTCAATGCCTCATCACTTTTTCAATAGAGAAATTTTTCCTAATATCGAATCTAAACCTCCCCTGGTGCAACTTAAGACCATTTTTTTCTCATCCTATTGCTAGTTACTTGGGAGAAGAGAGTAACACCCACCTCACTACAGCATTCTTTCAGGTAGGTGTAGAGAGCAATAAGATCTTCCCTTGGCCTCCTGGACTGTTTCCTGTCTGCTGTGTTATATCTCCAGCAGATGTCTGGTAAGTTGAGGTCCACCACAAGAACAAGGGCGTGCGATTTTGCAATTTCTGCCAGTTGTCTGTAAAACAATTCATCAACCTCTTCATCCTGGCTGGGTGGTCTATAACAGTCTTCCAACAGGATATCTGCCTTGTTGACTTTCCTCACCTTTACCCATAATGACTGGTCTGTCACACTCGTTGCCTTCCCTGCAATCAAAACACTCCCTACTATAGAGAGCCACCCCACTGCCCTTTCTGTCTTGTCTATTCTGTTGGTAGAGCTCATAGCCATTCGTTGCAGCCCTGCACTCGTGAGAGTCGTCCCACCATGTTTCTGTAATGGCGACCACATCATAGCAGTTGTGGTGCACAATGGCCTCCAGCTCCTCCTGCTTGTTTCCCATGCTGCATGCATTAGTGTAAAGGGATTGAGCTGGGCTAATGACTTAATTCCTAACCATGGCCTGCCACCCTTGGGCTCAACTCTGGCAGGCCTAGTTTTATCCCCTTCCCCCTTCAGACCTAGTTTAAAGCCCTTTCAATGAGCCCAGCCAGTTCATGCACAAGGATTCTTTTCACCCTTTGAGACAGATGGAGTGTCTGTAGCCCACAGACTCTGTGCAGCATAAAGCTCCCCATGCTCAAAACCACCAAAATTCTGTTGGTGGCACCAGCCTCCCAGCCACAGGTTAATCAGGTGGGTCTTCCTTCCTCTTTCAGTACTGATCCATGCCACTGAAGGGATTGAAGAGAACACGATCTGCAAACTTACCGAGGGTGCCCTCGATCCCCTCATCCCATCATTGATAAAGATATTAAACAAGACTGGCCCCCACGCTGAACCCTTCCATGGTAGACTCTCCAGCTGTTTCAGGAAGTTATCTTACACTTTAGGAACCTCCTGGACTGGTCTTGTAATATGTCTTGGTCTTGCAGTGTGGAGGCCAACAATGGACCCAGCACTCCCCAGTATCTCTCTGTAGTGCTGAGCAGAGGGGAAGGATCATCCCCCTCAACTTGCCTGGCCACCCTCTGCCTAATACTGCTTAAGAGGCTGTTTGTCCTTTGCTCCTCCAAGAGTGCACCCCTTGAGTTGGTGTTCACTAAGACCCCAGGGCCCTTTTCACATGTCTGCTTTCCGGCTGGTCAGCTCCTGATTTGTATGGGTGCATGGGGTTTTAGTCCTCTCCAGGTGCAGGACTTTGCATTTCCCACTGCTGAAACTCATACAGTTCCTGTTGTCCCATTTCTAAAGCCTGTTGAGGTCCTTCTGAATGGCAGCAAAACCCTCTGGTGCATCAGGAACTCCCCCCAGTTTTGTGTGGTCTGCGAAAAGGTCATGCTTTGTGTGTAAAGATAAAACTCTTGACTCTGTTGCAGAAATTATGAATACAGACAACTTTGAGGCTGAAACTGCTGAATGATGATCTGCTCTTCGTTTTTAGAATGGATGGATGCCAGTTATAAACCTGTTGTCTTTTTTTTCACTAGAGAGTTTGCTTTAAAAATGATGAAGGTCTTGTGGTCAGACACCCTGAGTTTCTTTAGTGATTATTTGTTGGTGTCTTCTGGATAATGGTAATAAAATTTAACTGATTTTATTAGCTAAACTGTTTGGCATAAGTGATGATCCATTGCCCATTTTAATGCCTCAATCAGATTTTTTCACTTTGGTAACTATTAGTGTGTTTGTATATAGGTTTTTACTTAAAGATTACTTTTTAAGGTAATTATAACATATATGCATACCAAGTAGTATATACTTCCAATTTCTGCAAGAAATTATGATACTACAGTAGTTGAAATTCTACTTTTGTTAAGGAATTAATGGATTCCTTTAAAGGAGCTTGATTTTTCTTGAATAGGTGGAAGGATTGGAACAGTTGAATTTACAGCTTTTGTTAATTTTTACACCATCCAGTAAACTCAGCCAGGCTTAAGGGAGCCATGTACTTCCAGTAAATACAAAATAGCTATTAGTATTAAAGTTTTAAGCATTATTTTTACCTCATTGTGAATGAACAATTGAAATGGAAGTTATAAAAATATATAAAATAGTTTACGCTCAGTCTTCCCTTTAGTGATACTGATGAGGACCTGAAATATTTTTTTTTTTACTATGTGCTCCTTTCCTTGTATGTGACATACTTGTGTCAGTGATGTTCCTGGAGTACAGAAAGATCACTTAAGAGAGTTAAGGTATGCAAAATGTCTTACTCATGAACGCATTCCTCAGGCAGGACCACAAATCAAGAAGAGCACAAAGTTAGCTTCTTGTCTCTTACGGATTTGATGCTGAAGATGCTTCAACAGTAAAAGACCTATCAAGTGGGAAGGAGTCTGTTCAGGTATATACTGTGAGACGGCGTGAAAGGGATGTACTGCCTGAGATGGCAGACAACGAAGGAATGTAACAGGTAAAAGCTTTTGTGGTGGAGTAAGGTTTTTGTGTGTGGCGAGTAGGGCTTGCAAGGCTCTGAGGTGATGCAGATGCATTATTGTGGATGTGGCCCCAGAGGCATGTTACCAGCTTGGTGAGCCATGACTTGGACTTTAATAGCCTAAGCACCCAACATAGGACAGATGCCTTAGCAAGAGACATTGTATATTTGGGATGGGTCTGAGATTATGTTGTCAGGGAATCTGTGTTAGGTCTCTAACGCACGGCTCTTGATGCCAGATGGGAGGAAGAGAGGAACCGAAGTGATCTAAATTTCTCCTCTTTGCTGTGTCTCCAGTTTATTTTTTAGTTTCTCACTGAGATCTAGTAATTTTTTGTTTGAGTACTTTTAAGACCCTCCAGGGCAAAACTAAGAAAGTTATTTTAAAGACTTTTTTTTGTCTTTGCTGTAGAAAGATTTAAAAGCATTCTCACCAGGGTGGATACTATTGCTCACAGGAATCAGTAGCTATTTCTTAAACACCTTCTTAACTGATCCTACCTTTCAGTCTGTCTTGGAGCAAAAGCCAACAACTGAGCTCAAACCTGTCAGAAGGGGTTTAACCAGGTGTATGTGACATTGCACTAAAGTAGACTAGAAGCACTAATGCTGTAAAGGGCAGGTGAGGATGAGGAAACATTTTCTTAACTATTTCTCACAGTCTTTTGTCCCTCTGCACATTCCTTACTATGAGTATAGCTGACATGAGTGCGTGCAAATCCATCACTTACATGCCTCGTATGTTAGAATCACAGAAACACTATGATTGGAAAAGACCCTTAAGATCATCAAGTTCAACCATTATCATCTACTCTACCCGGGCCACTACTGCACCACATTCTCGAGCACTATATCTAGACATCTTTTAAATGCGTCCATGGATGGCAATTCAACCACCTGCCTGGGCAGCCTGTTCCAGTCTTTGATTATCCTTTTGATAGAGAAGGTTTTCTTCATGTCCAACCTAAACCTTTTATTGTTAGCAAGACAAACTTTAAGTGCAGATGTCAGGAACTAAATTGTGGACAGGAAACTCAACCCTGCAGAACAGCTAGGCAAAGGTAGCTTATTCTGCAGTTTGTTAAATTTCTGACCAAGTCTCTTAGAAACATGGCTACTGTTAGCAGTCAGATAGCTTGGAGAAGCTCTAAACAAGAGCATATGCCTGATTTAGAGTGGCCAGATGTTGGTTTGCAGGATCCTAGCCGGGGACAGACTTAGATACTAGCAGGGTGACAGGTATCCACATAGAGAAGATCAAATTGGCATGGAAGATGGAAACAGTGTTACACACTTCGTGAAAAGACAAACACAAAAGAAGGGAAGAGAACAAAAGGTATGCACTGCTTGTTAATTAAGACTGAGAATATTAACAGAATATTAATGAGTATATGGGGAAAGAAGAGCTCATCTGAAATATTAATGTGAAGCAAGAATTGATCAAATTTTCTAAATATAATTATGTAATTGATTAATTGCTTTCCATTGTTTTATAGTTTTGGCTTATTTTTAGCAACTTTACTACCTCTGAAAAAAGAACAGTGATTGGGCATCAGTGAGTAGTAATAGTAACTGGAAGGCTGGCAATGCAACAGAGTGTATATGCAGGAAAGGCTACTCTTGTTTATTTTGTTTTACCATAAAGAAACAAAAATTTAAATTAAAGCTATTGTGGTCAAACCAGGCAGTGTTGGTTGCTAGACTGTAACTATAGAGGGAGCCTGTACTCCATCTAGGGAAACATGTCCTGTTTTGCACTGAATTAAAGAGAAATACATGTACTTCTACTGGCATGACAACCTGAACCCCCTGGGTGACATCCAAACTTATGTAATTGCAAGACCTAGATGACATTAATCATTCAACCACAAATTGAGTTTCAAGCTAAAGAAGTATTTGTCTTTCTTTCAGCAAATACACCATTCTTGAATATATAATTTCAGACGTTTGCTGGGATTTGGGAGGAAAGATGAGCACAATGTAGAAGAAAGAATACACTGAAAAAATTGAAAAATTACCTGCCCAGTTCCATTTGTTTTTGTTTTTTTAGTGAATAACTTATTTTTTTCTGATTTTAAAAATAATTTTATTTTTCCTTTGAGACTACTCAACTCCTTTAATGCCTCTCATGCATATGCACTTTGAAATCCCACAACAGAACTTTATGTAGTGAACAAAGACCCTGATTTTTAATATTATGCTTGAATTTATGCATTAAGGAAAGTACATAGCACTAATAGCAAGAAGCAATATGAAGTATGAAAGTAGAGCTTCATCTGTGTGCTATTTGGATTATATATAAGATGTTTCTTTTCAAAAATGAGCAATGTCTTTCCTGTACATCTGCTTGCCTGCCTGAGTCTGGGGTCATATAACTGGACATTATTAAGTGCATATGAGGAAGATGATGTAAAAGCTTTAAATAGACACTTATCTTGCAGTATTCAGCACTCTGTTAGAGATTTTTTGAGAAAGGATGTTTGATTTTGAGTATTTCATTAATAACATTGTGGTGGAGTGGTAACTGGCATGCAAAACTGGCCTAATAGTGGTGCAAGGTTGTCTGTTTTCCCTGTGAGACAGCAAGATATTCCAGCTGAGATTTTTTTTTGTTCTGTTTTGGTTTTTAATCCTACAGGTTGCATGTCAACATTAATTATATTTTCTCAACTCCACAGATAAATTCAGAAATTTGAAGATAAAGCTTTCAGTAGTGTCAAAATATGCAGGACCTGTGCTAGATTATATGATCCTGCTCTGGCAGGGGGATTGGACTTGAAGATCTCCAAGGTCCCTTCCAACTCCTAACACCCTCTGATACCTGTGAAAATAAATTTGAGAGGAAAACTACTTAAAGTTTAAGGTTTTAAGCAGTTTTTAAGGTTCTCAAATATCAAGGTACTGGCTATTTTAGGTTTTTTTTCTATTATCTCCGTTTCTTGAATGAAAAAATATGATATACCTACTTTCTCAAGGATGCCAAGATTCTTGAGTAACAAACTAAAAGCAGGGACCTAAATGTTATCGGTGTCTGTAGTAGAAGTGCTGAGCTTGTGCAGGGTTCTGTGGCCTTCATTGTGAAGCTGTTTTAAGTTAATGTACAGTAACTATGATGTTCGTATCTACCCAGCTGGCAACTCTGATTCAATTTATTAACTTTAATTTAATTAACACTTCTGGTGAAGTTTGAAACACTGTAAGATTCTGCCAAATGTGTGAGTAAACATTTTTTGTAGGATTAATAGAAAGTTTATGTATCAAAAGTATTTGGAGATGAGCCTTGGAGAGAGTTGTTGATGGATACAGCTAAAGAGCAAGCCGTTGCTCTCAGGAAGCGTAGTTAGAAAAATTTAATGTTTTACTCCCTTGATAAAACATTGTTAGGCTCCTTCTAGCTCTAATTATTTGGTAGGTGTAGAGAATGCAGAGGAGTACAGAAAAAGCTGCATTGCCGTTGTAAGAGGAATGCTATGTTGGAGAGGTGGTTTGGGTATAGACATTTGGAAGACAGCAGAGGACGTACTCTGAAACATGTTAATTTAAATGTACTCCTGATGAAAAGAGGAGTGGGATTGAAATTATCATGCCTATTGAACATACAAAAAAGAAATTACAGGTGGTGTTAGGTGCTGATTCAGGTCCATATGTTAAAATAATTTGGGGGAGGAACTGACTCTCTTTCAGTGTTCTTTTCAAAATGGATCCCAGCATCCTGACATTGCTATAGCTCAAATGGTAATTAAAGGAAGTCTCGAAGCAGGAAAAAGAAAAAACGTGCAGTGCATTTATGTTCTCTTGCTGTTACACATGTAAATCTCATTTACATTTCTCCAAGTTACTGAGTAAAACCTCTCACTAGTAAGACAGAGAATGAACGTGTTATCTTGCAACTTCTTGTCAGGCCATAGTGACCTTTCAGAAGATTTATTAGATAAAACATTACATGTGCTATGATGTTGTTTGACTTCCTTTAGTAAAAACGACTTTGTGCTTAAAGAGAATCAAACAAAACTGGTTTGGGTATAAAACAGAATAACAAATGTCAATAGTGATAGGGCTTCATCACTTTACCACACACATTCTTAAGAGAATTCTTGCTGTAGAGGAATAGTTTTCATTGCCTAGTTTTCCATCAAACATAAATCTAATATTCATAATGGACTAAATGCTAGTCAGAGGGATCCACTTAGGCCAGCTGATACCTTCTTACTCTACTTGGTGGGCTGCCACAGGTATGAAAAGAAAAGAAGGAACCTTCTATTCGAGGCTCACTATACAGTGGAGGTGAGGAGAATGGTAAACTAAGATCTAAAATGTCCTTGGAAGGTGAAATTAGTAAAATATCAATGCATTAGTCAACCTTGTGTGAGGTTTCAAACAGTCTAAGGAGTAGAAAGGTCTTTCTAGAGAGAAAGCAATGAAATAGATGTTTTACTTCTGCCACTTCACTGGTTCTTTGTTTAGCTGGAAAAAATGTGTGTGAATTGACATAATTTAAAGGACTACATAATCTGTGGGAGTTGATGATGAATTTTTAATCTGAGAGACTGGCTTTTTACAAAATAAGCCTCATGAAATGACTACAAATTGCTGTTTTAAATGCCAGGGCTGTGGCTTCATTATTTTTTGCACATTAAATAATGATTTTAATAAAAGTCTGGAGTTCATGTTCTCTTCTGAAAGCTATTACCTCTCAGCTACTGGCTTATACCTCTTTGTCCAGAGGGCAAAGTGAACAACATCTCATATTTTTCTTAGGCACTATATGAAAGCATTAATTTCCTTCTGATGCTTTGATGGAACTCCAGTGCTGTGAGGCAAGTTCATGCAAAATGATCACAATTTCACTCATAATCAATATAGCTGTATGACGGTGGGCATCTGTTTTTCATTTCAGCATTCAGTAAAGCTGAGTGATGTGTGGATTTTCTGAAAAAGGATCCTTTTGAAAAGCAGGTGTGGAAATAGCATTTTTAGCAGGAGATTGAGTCACTTTGCTGGGAGGCAACACCAGTAATAACAAAGAAAGATCTCCCTATGTGTCACTGCTCACACACTTTTCCCTTATTGCTTGCCTGTTGCATTTGAATAAATCAGATACCTGCCATTTTACTTAAGAAAACAAGTAGCTATTGATTTCTTGTTGATGTTTTGGTGGTGTTATTTTTTGCGTTTCAGTTGCTCTGTCTGACCTTTGTCTTACACCAGAGTGATAGAAGCAAAAGCTGCTGAAGACTCACACAGGCCACCTTCATTATCGGGCGGAGAAGGATGGAATAGAGGAAAAACCTGTTAAGACAGAAATTGAAATTAAAACATGTTTGTGTGATCCTAAAGTTTTTAAGTGAACAGAATTAGAAATTTGAATATTTTCATATTTATATAGAAATTTAATTAATACATCTGAAAATAGAAATAATGGACGATGTTTCAGTATCATACAATAAGTACTTCATAGATAACTTCCATAGAGTATTTTGATTGATAGCAATTGAAAGTGCACAATTCACTTACTGTATGGCTTTATCTTCAGTTATCAGTTTGCTTCATTTGAAATCGTGAATAGCATATATCTTGAAGATGGGTCTCCTGAAGGGTCTCAGCTTAATTTATGCAAAATTGCTATTTCCTAGCATCGTGATGAGATCAGCAATGAATATATGCATAGACACCTGAAATGCATTTTAAAGGCATTGTATGAACAGGAAGCTTCTGTTATAGGAATCTTGTTATTGCAGGTAAGAAAAACAAGAGTTTCTGCAGCACCCTCATAAAGCAGAATATTTCAACATATATTTATAAAACTCAGCAATGGATGTTTTATTTAGGTTTTAAACAGACCATAAAAAAGTTTCATTTTTGGACACTGACAAATGATTCTGAATTTTTTTAGATACATAGTGTCCTATATATATGCTTCAGTTTGCTTTGACCTCAACCGTCTTGCCACAGGGGGCACATTATAAATATTCTGTGGCAGTCTGTAACAAAATAGATGTGAAAGCATCTGCATAATTGCTGAAACACTGGGCTACCTAGGATAATTTAGGACATTATTAAAGACAACTTCTCCATTTATAGGTGGTTTATAATTAATTTTTCTTCTCATGACAGAGGATTTTTTCTGTATTGCAAACCCAATATGTTCTATAATAAAGGTCCTGTTCAACAATGAAAAATAACGCTATGGCAATGATAGGTCCCTAATGTTATGGTAGTTGTAGGTCGTTTCTCATGAAAGAGAATATTTTATAGAACTCTACTTAGTTTTAGTATTTACAAAAAATTCTATGAGTGTATCAGTCCGCAATCTTTCTCCTTCATGTGAACAAATGCATTAAATGTATAAAAGATGTAAACAGTTAAAAAAAAAGCACGAAATAACCCCAAACAAACAAATAAAAATTAAAAAATAATAATAAAAAAAAATTGAAGAGAACACAACACAAAATTCTCCAATCTCACAGAAGTTGTATTATCTACAAGAACTCCAGGCAAAACCATTGTCTACATTTTCAAAACACGAGTTGCTTTCATTGCTTCTTAGTGTAACCGAGGCCCTTCCTCCACTCAGGTACCAGTGAACCCAGTTTTACAGCCTAACTTTAGAGCACCTTTTGACAATGTAATTGCAGCTACCAGAATCAACAGTACAGTTTTTTTGCTTCTGCTTACCTGTGACAACAATGGTTTTAATTTCTGCTTCACAATCCTCAATGGGGCAAGGAGGAGAGAAAGAAGAGCAAGAAAGGGCATTCATGCAGACTTCTGGCTACTGTTGGAGCTATTCAGAGTGTAATTAAAACCTAATGAACACCTTCATCTCCTACAACTTTGTGGCAGGTGCAACTGCCCTGAGGGAAAAAAAACAACAAAGGCCAGGGCTTACCAGAGACCTAACAATCAGTTTGGTGTCTTATATCCATTAAATGTTGCCTCATGGAAATTACCCATATCTCACAAGAATTAACCTGCACCTCAGGGTCCAGGCCCTTAGCCTTAGTTTTTGTCCTGTTATTGCTCCCAGCTAACTAGAATGACCACAATGTGCACTCAATGAGGTCATAAATAGAGCACTGACAGAGAGACAGTTTTGAATTTTTCCTTCAAAGCAACTGGGCCTTGTAGTTGGACCATCCCCTTGCATAGGTGGGATGTGGGTCAAGGATACTTCTGCAGATGAGTGAGCCTCACCCCTGCTTTTAGTGAGTGACTGTTTGTTCTGGGTGTATCCTTGGGTGAACCCTCACACCCCTAGGGTGAGATGCTCCCTTTGGGTACCCTTGTGTGAGAGGTTTCCCCTTTATGAGTGAGTGTGTGCATATTTTGGTTCATTTTTCTTGAAATAGTTCTTAAAGCTTAGGATTTAGCTGTCAGTCAGGAATACCATACTACACATCTGAACTTGTAATTTAATTTTGTTGAAAGGAGAGTCAAGTAATTTTGTTTACAATATATGCTGCCGTCTGTTTTGTGGGTGCCTCTATGAAAAAAAAGTATGTCCTCTTTGTTCTGTAAAACACACAATTTTTTTTGAAGAGTGAGAGGCTTTTCCTTCTTACATAAATTTCTCGTGATGATATGTCTGTATTTTAAAAGTGATTAAAACCACCAACAAGAAGACAGATGTCCTGTCTCAAAGGGACATTGTATGTTGAGATCTAAAATGTCTGATGCAGGATTGTTGCATTTAATTTTCTGTACATTTCCTTTTCTTATAATCAACTCAGTGGAAAACGTGTCAGCAATGCTTAATAGTCCTTTTGTTTACAAGGTAAAGACTACAACAGGCCCTACTGTAATTAGATAACAGGTTTGTTTTTTAAGAACAGGAATAAAAAGCTACATAACAATTATTAAACATAAGGAAGTGAACTGCTAGTCTGCAAACTACATAGCACATTCTGGTAAGAAGCTACATCAGCAAATATTTTTACATTCTCATACACACAAAGACACAGCCATTAACTTAGCGTTGCTTGAATTCAGTTCCTTAGCAAAAACCTAGGAAAATCAAAGTTAGCTTCTCTAAATCCAAGCTGTCTGCTATGCTAGGCAGATGAACACTGCAAACAGCAGTAAAAAGTGAAATACTTATCTTTTCCCCTTTCCTGTATCTCCCTACTTTTGACAGGTGAAGCTTGCTAATACTGAAGGTCTAGGTTAACATAATATTGATTTACTAAGCAAGGTAAAGACAGCTTTCATAGACAGGTAAGCATCAGCATTTTACTTCTAACTCAATAAACTGGATATAAAGTTAGAAAAAGGTAAGGGATTTAACATTTATCTTACTATGTATAATGAGTAAGAAAGACTTGTGAGACTAAGTGCTTGAAGCAATTACATGCAACATTGAAATAGACATATAAAAATTAAGTCTTTTTTTAGTTGGCAATTTTCATTGATTGTTTCTGACCTCTTCTAAGATTAATGTTTCCTGCAAGCATCCTTTTTAAAGGGAAATAATGGATAGCTACTCTCTGAGCATATGCACCAGCATCATCTTGCTAAGAAAACACAAATGACTGCACAGGGAACACAGAGGCCACATGCCCAGGGTAAGACCCATGGGGTTTATGCCACGGTGCTCTGTGCCAGCAAAAAGGATCGTAGAGTTCAGCATAAAATGAGAACGCCACCACCTTGTAGGCAGAGGTCACTGCAGTGAAGGAACCCAAGCTTCTTCAACACAGGTGGTCACTTATAGATTATAGCAACTCATCCCATACTATAAGGCTGTGATAAAATTAAATTTGCTTCCAGACTTTCAGAGCTCCTATCCCAACAGCATAGGAAGAACCATTTTCCTGTAAAATGTGAATAAACATCTGTGAGAAGAAAGAGAAACAGTGCAATCTTTTCCTGTTTTTCAAAAAATATACATCATCAATTATTAGTGAAGGTTTTAATTTAAAAAGAATAACCCCGAATTCCAACGAGATGAGCTCAGCAGATGCTGGATATCTAAACATTCAATAAAACTAAAATGTTCCAGTTTTCAGGGCAATAAACATGTATTTTTAATTAACACATAACATGGTTATTTCTATTTCCAATGTGTGACTCTATTTGTCTAGAGATACGTACCAAAGAACAAAACTAGCCAACTGAACAAATACAAAGTGGCTTCTGAAGGAGTTTATGCTAGTAGATTTCCTCCATAATATCAACTCTTTGTACTGGAAAATCTTTTTAAAGATGGAGAGGAGACCATTTTATATCACCTGCAAAACCTAAGTTCCAAAAATGCACAAAATTTGAAGAAAACTTTCTACAAAAAAAATCAAATTTGGTGCCTGAGCTGACAAATGATAAAAAGGAAAGAAATATTTGTTTTACTCACACATATTAATTATCATTTACTAATTAAAAAAACCCAGCTAATTTAAATAATTTTTCTTTTTTTTCAAAAATTGTCTATCACTTCTTAAATTAGTTCAACACGATTTAGATTCTGCCTACACTTTCCATTGTGACAAATATATTCTATTTCCAAAGACAACCCTTTGCTTTGCATAGGCCTCATGTTAAAAATACTGCTAAGACTTGAAAAATAACATCATATCTTAGAAATTCAATGCATATAAAAATCTATTTACTTGCTGCAGTATTTAGTTGAGGGTTGAGATCTTGCTCCTCTGAATCAGAAGGTGAGCTTTTTCAAAAACTTGGGGATGCCTATCAAAAAAACACAAAAAGTGTTGACCCAGGTAGTTCTTTCAAATCTATATAGATTTTTAAGGTTTTTAATACTAGCTTTCCATATTATACTTAAGAAAATAAACTAAAATTGTTCTAAGAGAATATTAGAATAATCTCAGAAAATAATAAAGACAGACTCAGAACAAAATCTATTCAAGATAAATATGTTCTTATCACTGTGAGTTTTAATTCTATGAAGATAAGTGTAAACAGGCAGGATTCCTCATATTTTCTGCTCTTGCTCCTATGTGAGAAGGTAAGCATGTCAGATCACATCCTATAGTTTATGAAACTGTCTCTACTTAGTTTAACATGATCTTCTGGCATCATTCTTTTCCAAGAAGGTTGTTTGGTAAAGGTACTGTATTTATTTAATGTAAGCTATTATGCATTTTGACACCCTGCATGTGCCCTTTTTTGCTTACAAAAAAAACCCCTCATATTTCTCCCATGCTGAATTTTTTGCATATTGTTATGAACAAGCATGACACCTGTGATAAAATTTGGAGGTTAAAGTGATACTCTTGCCAACAGAAAAAAAAAGGATCTTGTGAGCTGAAGGCTGCATTTGTTCAGTTAACTGTCATATCACCAGGAATGTCACATCTGTCACATCAACAGGAATGATGTCATCTAAGCAGATGGTTATAATGCATATTGATGGCCAATGATTATGTATACATGTACAACAACTGGGGATGTGAAAGATTTCACTCTCTTCAGACAGGAGGTTCAATCCATCCAGTGATTTCATGCATATTATTAAGTGAATAAGGTTTCCCTTATGCCTCATCTCACATTTATTCTGGATTAATTTCTGTGCCATTGTGTTCTTTTCCACAGCAGATTGACAAGCCAATGTTATCCACTAGCATTCCAGTTAAGCACAGTACATAGTAATAAAGTGTGTCTACTATATTAATTATAATTTAAAAATTGGCCTTCCCAGGAGTAATAATATGAATTACAAATGTGAGAATGATTCTGAAAGGAAAGCAAAATAATGGTTTAGTTTAGATTTCAACAAGATGCTCATAAATTAAGCAAAACTGCAACCTGTTTCCAGAGAACATTCTAGTTTAATTCTAACAGAGTGGAAAATCACAAGCAAGAACTACAGAATGAATCTAGCAATAATATAGCAGTCATACATTAAAATAGACCACATTGTAAAGATCAGCTCATGTGATTTTGTTGACAAGTCTTAGTGATACACGTGTGCTCGGACAATTACTGACTTTTGTTTCATAATTGAGACCAATGCTATGTTCTCCAGAAAGATCTAAAAGCTAAGGAAGACAGGGGCATCTGAAAGGCAGGTGGAAGAGAAGGTTCAGGAACATGTGGAATGTTTTTTGAGCTCCACAGACCCATATAATTTCTGTAGTACACAGGAAATTACTTCTTTTGGCAGCTCTATACAGAAACAAGTATGACTGATATTATTGATATTTGAAGATAAAGGAAGAAATAAAAAAGGAAAACAAAATGTGACCGAGAAAGCTAGCATAATCTATTATGTTTGCTTTCAAGAGCTTGCAAGAATATCAAAGATGAGCCATAAAATTTTATGGAAAACTGTGCTATAATTTCAAAAAAAAAGACCCTCAATAAAAATGGTAGGAAAAAAAAAAGAATTCCAAAACCATCATTGTCTCAGGAATTGATGAGAATGACATTAATAATACTGAGACTGAGATAAGAATCACATATGAGGAGATATCCAAAGATATAAGAGGAATATATAGCAAGGCTTCACTTGCACATGAAATTTTTACCAAAACCATGGGTAAAATGCTTGGTCTACCAATTTTGAAAGTACAGAATATAATTACTGCCAGCATTTCCTCCTTCCTCAAAGTAATGAACAAATATATATTGTTTTCTTTAAAATGTAAACCTATAGTTTTTCTACTATCTATCTTATACTAATATATAATCAAGCATGAAAGGAATCAATTGACTGATATTTTCTCATTTTTTCACATAATTCCTTCAATAATACTCTTTCGAATCTTTCATATCTTCAGTGATCTAGTACATTGAACTATGGTAAGATTTTAGCCTTTGATATTCAAACACTGAATTTATTAAAGTCTTCAGAAGGAAGAACTCTTAAAGTAAGGAAAAAATCTTAAGCAATTCTGCAAAAATGACACACTTTATGTTTTATATATGGGGGAAAAAAAATTTCTTCTTTCATCTCTGTCCCTGCCTTATGTAAGTAGGTTGGTCTGAGACATCAGCTCCATGAAAGCACTCTTCTAAGGCCATAGTCATAAAACCATGACAGTGGAATATATGCCCTCTTTCATATTCACGCTAGATTACTTCCCTTCCACATCCTTATTCCACTTCCAGAATTGATAGTCTCATTTCTTTGACATGGTAGAGTGTTACCAGGAGTGTAGAGATGTCAAATCTGGAATATGGAGAACTTTTCCTTTTTTTTTCTTATAGACTCTACATTGTTTAAATTTATATTTAAACTGTGTAGAATAGGCCTGCATATAAAGATGTAGTAGACATCAGTCCAAAGCAGAATCAAAATAATATGAAAAGGAGGAGTTATGGTTTATATATTTACAAGTAACAGCAAGGCAAAGTGAAGAACATTTTAGCTTTCTCACATTCATGCCATATTTTAAGAAGACAGACACCCTAAATCATTCTGAGGAAGTGAAGTGCCACAGACAAAGTCTGATCAGAGTTCTCTGTTTCAAACCCACATAAAACTCCTAAATAATGTTCTTCAATCCTTGCCTCACCACATGAATTTATTTACTTGTTGGAGAAAAGAAAGAAAAATTGTTTTAAGGGTGCTTTCTTTAAGTTATGTTTGTAGTGCCTCTAAGGTCAATATAAGGTCTAAATTGACTCATGCTCACGAAGGCATCTCTGACTGATGAAAATGTAATTCTAGGAAAATTTGATTCACTTGTAGACATAACAAAAGTATTTTTCTGACCATAGCTGCTGCACTGGAGCATGGGCAGAGAGAGAGACAGTGCAGGACTTGTTCTTGATCTCAGTGAGAGGCCTGAAAACAAATGGCTTAATAAAATAGTTGGTTTAATAAGGCAGAGTAAGAGGAACACAAATAGTTAATTTTTAGTCTTTGAATGCTGGGGACACCACATTCATGCGACATCAGATAGAGCACAGATGGATTTTTCCCAAGGTGTGAGGCACAGATTCTGTCCATGGAGAGACATTGCTACTTGTTCATTCAAGATATTATATATTACTTATTAGAAAAACATAACTCTATTCAAATAGGATATTCTTGTGAGAACTTTTTGTTGCAGTTTCATGCACAAATTGGAGAGGCCTGCAGGGTCCTCTGATATGATGAGCTGACAGAGTATATCCTGTGGCCAAAGAGTCTGTAGCCTGTAGGCCAGGCTGAATGTGAAGCACAAGGCAGCACATTGGAACATGCTGGTGAGGGAGGCAGTTGAGTCATCATCCCCAGAGCTGTATAGATGTGGTGCTTGGGGACATGGCTTAGTTGTGGACTTGGTAGAGTAGAGTTAATGGTTGGACTCAATGGTCTTAAAGGTCTTTTCCAACCTAGATGATTATATGATTCTATCATTCTACGCTTACATGTATTCAAGTTAACTGTTATGTGGGTCACTGACTCCTTGACCTACAGTGATGAGAATCACTACATTGCACCCCTCCATTCACATACGGTTTACCTTTCTAAAGATATGACAAGCTACACAGTATGTTAACACACAGGCTTCTCAAGCCCAGAGTACAAAGCACAAAAGAATAAGCATGACCTGTTTGAGATCTCTAACTTCTTATATACAAGATGTTCTGCAAGGGTCCCAATTCACCATAATGCCACATTATTCTAAGATACATAGAAGTGTGTAACACACAGAGAGAAAAATTCTCATAAAATACAATAGAAAATATATCAAAGAAAAAGGTCCAATAATTTACAAAAATGTACATCTGTTAAGACCTGTTCATTTTTGACAAGTTTCTGATCATACCCATCTTCAGCAGAAGATCCATTTGCTATTATCTGCCTGTGAGTCACGAGCATATTGTAAAGAATCTCTAAGACAGTAACTTTCCATGCATTCCTCCATTTCTCAGTAGTAGTGAGAGTGTTTTTAACTGAAAATATTATCCTCCCATAGATTTCTTATAGGGATACTCTTAGAATAAGTCAGTAATGAGAAAACTGATACAAGCATGTCAAGGTGAGACCATGTGGAGGATAGGGCAAGAAGAGGTAAGGTTCAATCTGTCCTTAGTAGTTGTTTATACACCAATATCTGAGAGGCATAAAGACAGTTTTACACTAGCAGCTAAAAAATATCTACAGGTTGAAAGTTCCCTGGAAGAAGGAGAAATCTTGTGAAATATATGCTGGGAGTCTCCTGAGTATAAGGCATATAATAAAAGCAAGTTGTTTGTATTAGGGTACAAAGCTCCATGTGTAACCTGCTCTGTAACTAAAGACAGATATTCTTACTGTCTTGGATATACTTACAGTCAAATAAATGCCTGAGGCAGGCAGAATTTTGCATAGTCAGGAGGATGACAACTGGATCTATTGGGTGGGTTTGTTTTTTTTGTTTGCTTGTGTAAGAATTATAATTTCATTAAGGTTCAGTTGAATTCAGGAACATCTAAAAGGCAATATCAGAGAGAGAGGATAAGATACAAGAAAGAGATGAAGAAGGAGGTGAAGAAGACAAGGCAGTACTAGAACCCTTAATTCTTAAAAAGAAAAATGTTGTCTTTCCTCAAAGGAAGCAAAAACAGTTAAGCTTTTCCTCATCTCGGAACGAGTTATTAAAATTCAGCAGGATTCTTGCTTCCAAAGCTACTTAGGTATTGAGCTTTCATTTATCTGTTTGCAATCTGGGTCATTTTTTCTTTTGACATATTTAAGCATTTTTCCTGACAAGTAAATAATATTTATATTTATTTAGCACTGAAGCAATTATGTGATATGGGCTGATAAATACTAAAAGAATATTTATCAAAACAGGAATGGAAGCTAATAGGTTTGGGTTTGTGTCAGCACAAATTATTTATTGTTTACAATAAATACTTTTGTCCCATTCACTTGGGAAATCACACCCAGCCACACATCAATAGTCTGAATAGCAGTTCTAAGGAGGAAAAAACTCTTTCTCCCTCTCTCTCTCTCTCTCTCTCATTAATATTCACCAAACAGAAAATAGATCATTTTGGACAATTTAAAAATATTTGGAAATTTTAAATAGGTACAGATACTGCTTTGTCCTTTAGAAAAAATACTTAAGAGTTCTAGTTCACATCTTAAGGAAGGTAGGTCTTGCTTCTTTTACCATATCAGATTTAATAACGTTCTTCATATAACGATGACAGAAGATCAGAAAGAGAAATGGATTTAACACTTATTTCTCTTAAAGTGTGAAGGAGGAGGTATCACTTGTAATTTCTGACTGGCTTTGGCAAAATGCTGTGGATTTACGTAATAACACTTCTTTTAATTAGGTTTTGCAGTTTTTATATCAACTGATATGAAGACATTTCTGATTCTTACCAAAGTATTTAACTGTGATTTATGTATGATAGGAGTACCAAACAAAACAGCTCTTTCTTTGCTTTTCACAAACCCAAGAGAAAAGACTTTAACTTTGCTGCATGGGAAGACAAGAGGGGCTGATGTCTACTGGGCTTTCAGGTTTTCACTCGATTCATTTGCTGTTTCAGGACTGTGGTAGCATTTAGAAATCTTTTTTTTTAATTGAAATGCAAAGAACTATCTTATGTACTCCTAATAGGATTAAAGGGTTCATCATTCCCTCCTGCCTAGCTGGGTAATTGTACAGATGTATGTTAATTAGCTGTGTGTCAGTGTTTGTGTTTTCTGCAGGTTCTGTTTTGTTTACTTTGTTGGGTATTCTGTGTTTTGAGCTATGAGGGAGGAACTAATATACACATGAAGCATTCAGTTCTTACTGTAAGCTTTAGAAGCAACAAAATGGTTTAAGACTATGTTACTTCAATTTCCGATCATTTTCTTCAAATCAATAATTCCATGAAAGTAAATAAGGCTTTATGCAGTGTAAAGGTATGGTTTTATACAAGCAAATAGAGAGATAGATGACTTAATATTATCTGTGGTTTCATTATCATTGCTATGATGGTATAAGAAATATCAGCCTGTTAAAGCAGATCACTTTCCCATATTTAGGACTTTCTTTTTTATATGCACAATGATCTTAATGACTTATGTTTGATCAAAGGCAATGAAAGAGATTAATATAAAAATGGCTGTAATCTCAGAAGGTATCCTTTCTTTAAAAGTATCTATATATAGGTATAAAGAGAAGACTAAGAGGAATTATCTATGTGTTATCTATAAATGTTATTTGAGTTATCTCCAGTGTTGTAGATAGCTTTTTTTACTTGATTAACAGCTTGATGAAATGGGGTAATTTAGATCTGTAGGACTGAAATGCTACATAGCTGAAAAGAAAAGTTCCCAAGAAGGAGGACTTCCATTTACCCAAACCCTAAAATATTAAAGAGCATAAGTAGAACCACTAAGGACACAGCTATGCACTATTCATAACAGCAAGATCATAATTTCTCACTGAAAATGAAGAGTCTTATTTTGTGTTATTATATGTGACAAAAGAAACCAAAATACAGGTAGAAGAGCAGCTGAAAGGTGCTGATTTGTGTTGTTAGAAGCTATTGTTACAACCTCATTGAAATGGTTCTCTGACCAGAGAGAAACAGTCACTTTCAGTTATCCTGTCTCACAGCTGTATTGAGGAGTGGGAAATTTAATCAAAACACTCTTCTTTGGCAGAAGTATTCTATGGTATAGAAAGATACAAGGTGTGCAGTATATCTTCGTTTTCATGGCTGTAAGCCAGGATGTAAATAACAAGGCTGAAGAGCTTTTGATGATGAAGCTATACTAGTGCAGATCTCAGTCTAAGACGACAGTCTGCCCTGGTTGTTTTTGCATCCTACAACAAAACCTGTTATATGACTACACAGTTATCTCTATACAGTCTAGTTTAATGCTTGTAATATGCACATGTATGTACTGCAGCTATAGCACACAGAAAGAAGTCTTTACACTTAAATGAAATAATTATTAGGGAAAGACCAGTTTGCTGTCATCTTTCTATCTGCATATGGTGCCTGGAGATTAAAGTCACACATAACACGTATTCATATGGCTTATTGTATTCAGTAATGTTTATTTAGAAAGAAACGAATCCCAAAGTAAATGTATTCAAATAGTAAAAAGAAGGAATTGATATGAGTCAGGGTTAATGGAGTTTCTCTTTCACTCTCTACGTTCATGTCTGAATTGACTTTTGAAGAAACGGTTCTTATTCAATGTCCTGAACAAGAAAGGATGACCTTTGGAAAAGGCAGTTTATACTGCCTATAATGGTATGATGTATGGTCTGGGGCCATTAAGGGCTGCTAGTGCCCTCAGGGCCCTGACAGCATGATATATCAGTGAATTTCCCATGTGCTTACTGCATCAGCTTAGTGCTAGAAGAAAGTTGGATGATTTAAAAATAGTCATCTCTTTAGAAACATTTCATTCAAAGAGCGCCTTGTCTATAAGTGAAAAAGAAAATCATGACAAACCTATAGTTTACTACATAACCACGATTGTATCACAATGACTTTCCTGAATCAAAAATGTATACAGGATTGACTTCTCATTTTTTTTCATTTAATGAAAATTATTGTCTGTGCTTGTTTTCTTGAAGTCTGTTATGGAACATCCAGCCCATAAATCCTGATCATCCAGAACTACACTAAAGATCAGTTCTCCAAATTATTATCTTGAACATACCTTAATTAATGTAAACTATTAATTATTGGGTTTTTTTTCCCTACCAAAATGTCTCTGAGAATGATCTCCTAATTATTAAACCTTAAGGAATTATTTGGCTTCATAAGTTATTGAAGCTTTCTAGCGCAAAAGTCAAGCTGCCACTGAAGCAATTTCTCACCATATAACTACATGTAGAAAGACTGATGAAGACAGAAATTACTACATGATTAACATGTTAAACTGAATGTTATAAAGACTAAGATTATTTTTAAAAGCTAAACTGTTGTTCTAATACAAGAAAAAAAAAATCTATAAATTTCTAATATAAGAGATACATGTTTCCAAGGAAAACAAGGAGGCATCAGTGCCTCACTTGATCTGAAAAGTTTGGGGTATGATCCTATGCTACATGGGATAGTTTCAGCTTTGTAACAAAGGGACATGTGCATAGATTTTTTAAAAAATTAAGTTTCTGAAATGCAAAAGCTGACTCTATGGTTTTTTGAATCAAGGACTCAGTATTTTTTTCCCTCAAAGCTTTTTTTTAATGAGGCAGTATGCTTTGATAACAAGAAGTGAATACAGAAGTAACAATTGTCATTACTTATTAAATCAGTACTAAGGAATTTGCCCTCTATTCTTTCTCTGAATGGCACCTGGAACAGCTAATGAACTCACTCCAGCACACATTGTAGAATTTTTCTTTAGACTGTATGAATATCTTGCAGACCTACTGTAAGGGACATAGTGGAACAATTCTGAATGTATCAGAAAGAGATCAGAATTGTTCACTGAAGTTAACAGAGAAGGATAAGAAACAGCAAGGAGGTGGAGGGGTTGGTAAAGATAAGCCAAAAGATGATGCAACACAACTATCAGTTTGAACTGAGGAAATATTCCTTCTCCACAGTTTTCCTGGTGATCCTCATATGCCACATGAGAACTACCAGGTTGTCACCAGCTGAGCACCTAGGAGAGTTACATCCTACAGCTCTGCCAAATTTTCAGTACTTCGGAGGATGATGAGTGCTCTCTCACCCTCTTATGATATATCAAGGAGGAAGAAAAAAATTTCCTGAATATTGGTATTATGCAAATAAGCATGATTAAAAACCATAGATAGATAGATAGATAGAAGGTTTTTCATTAATTGCAGGATCATAGTCAAAGGGATCATGGTACAGGGAAATTCAGTAAATAACTTCTGTATTAAAATTACCCTCCTTTGCTGTGTTTATACTCCAGCATAATTTACTAGTGTTGGAGAGAAACTTATTACCACATGGAATGACATTGAAAGAACAACTTAGTGCAATGACATTTTTACCATTATTTAATAAAAACTTATTAGGTTTCCTCCTTAGAAATAGTACCTTATGCAAATAAGAAGCCAAGAGTATAAGAAATTCTAGAAGGAATATACATTTTTGATCATGCACATATTTTACAATACATATGCTTTGCAAAATAAGAGTGCCTAGCAAATGATATACTCAATAATAACTGTCAAATGTTCCTAGGTTTTTTTTTTTAAGGGTAAGAGGATGTACTAATGTTAAGTATGTTTTTGGTTGTGAGTAAATCATTATTCTCTTCTGACAGAGTAATACCATTACAGTAATATGCCCCTGATGCCTAAGCTGCATCTAACTGAGCACTGCTTATTACTGTCAAGCAAAGCAGAAGTGAAATGTATATAATTTGTTTCAGCTCTGTCATCTAACACATTATGGAATACAAAGTTAGTGTCTAATATGGAAAATGTAAATCAGACTATAAATAACTTTTAAAAACAGCAAGCATAATAAACATAATTTATGTATTGAACAAGTACAGAACAAACATTAACATCACAGTGCTGTTAAGCAAATAAAATAGAATCTAATTATGTGGAAATATGCCATTTCCAGATAACTCTTCAGATTTTTAATGTGAAATTTGGAAAGGGACATACAAAGCTGGCATAGCCACTTTACATGTCAAAACATTGCAGCAATCTGTTTGTATGTTGGTTAAATCATCAAAGTCCTGTCATCAATAAAATGCAGATCACATTTCCATTGATTTCACCTGTGACATTTCATTCTATCTGAACATACTTATATAAACTATCCCTGAAGAGAAACCCTGACTTACATAGTTACCAGTTTATCACTTGTGGATATGGGATTTTCACAGAATCACAGACTGAGGTTGGAAGGGATCTCTGGAGGTCTTCTGGTACAAGCCCCCTCCTGAAGCAGGACCACCTACAGCCAGTTGCTCAGGACCTATGTTTTTGAACACAGCTAAGAAAGGAGACAATGAAACCTCTGTTATGAGGAGAGGTTGAGGGAGCTGTTCAGCTTGGAGAAGAGGAGACTCAGGGGCATCCTTATCACTCTCTACAGCTACCTGAAAGGAAGTTGTAGGCAGGTGGGTGTCACGCTCTTCTCCTAGGCAGCTAGTGACAGGATGAGAGGCCATGGCCTGAAGCTGCACCAGGGGAGGTTCAGGTTGGATATTAGGAAGCACTTCTTCACAGACGGGGTGATCAGACACTGGAATGGACTGTCCAGGGAGGTGGTGGAGTTACCATCCCTGGACGTGTTAAGGAAAGATTGGATGTGGTGCTTAGTGACATGGTCTGTCTTATTACTATGACCCAACATTTGTCATGGTGTTGGGTCATTGGCTAGACTTGATGATCTTGGAAGTCTATTCCAGACTCAGTAATTCTGTGATTCTGTGAAAATCTGTGACCATAGACAGTCATTTCCACTGTGAAAAATTGTTTTCTGATGTTCAGATGGAAAACCCCATGCTTCAGTTTGTTCCCATTGCCTCTTGTCACTGAGCACCACTGAAAAGATCCTGTCTGTATCCTCTTTGAATCCTCCCTTCAGTTGTTCATCTGCACTGATACCCCTCTGATCCTTGCCCAGTTTAATTTCAGTGAACAATCTCGGTTGTCTCAGCCTTTTCTCATAGGAGAGATGCTCCAGTTCCTTCATCATCTCAGTGTCCATTTGTTGTACTGTTGCCAGTATGTCTGTGTCTCTCTTGTACTGGGGAGCCAAGAACTGGACACAACACAAGATGTGACCACGACAGTGATGAATAGAGGGGAAGAATTAACTCTTGCAGCCTGCTGGCAATACTTCTATTAATGGAGCCCAGGATGACATTAACCTTCAGGGCACATTGCTGGCTCATGCTCAACCTGGTGACCACCAGGGCCACCAAGGCCTTTCTAGTTGATTTTTCAGGCTGCTTTCTAGATGGGAGACACTCACACTCAGTATATATTGCTGCATGAACTTTTTCAGTTCTGGCAGTACAAGTATTAGCGAATCTGATCACCGCCTGCAGATCTGAAATGATCAAAAAAGACAGCAGTTGCAGTGATGGGGAAATGAATGCCTTCCTCCAGCTCCTGAGGACTGAAGATTAGGAGTCCCCAGAGTTGGAGAAGACTCAGTGGGAAGAGAAGCAGTGAAGCACATGGCCATGAGCTCCTCAATACTTACTCTGAGATAAAAGTACCTACCCAGGCTTTAGGTAATCTGTAATCTCTGCTTTAGAAACCTGGAGAGGTGGGGCTGCCATACAGGTTCTCAGATGTCCAAGTGGGAAGCCTAAAGTAGTCAGATTAGTCAAATTTAATCCTAAAGTAGACAGATTGCAAGCTAGCCTTAGTAATAAAGTCCCAAAATTTTAGACTGCAGATGCTCTGTAGTCTGTGCTAAGCAACAATAACACACCTGCACTTTGGAAAACTGATGTACTTCTATGAATGATTTCATCTTTTAATTGTTTTGTCATGGTAATCTTGACTAGCTCCAGTTATTCCTGTAAAACTTGCCCACTTGCTGTTGACATTTAAACACATTTGATATACAACTTTAAATACTAGCTTCTGAATATACACAGACTATATACATTTAAGAAGTTTAATAGTTATTCCTTTATGTCATTACCCATCACAATTACTGCACTGCACTTTGTAATTATATCTTATAAATGTGATTGGATGTATTTACACTAATTACACAATTACAGATAATTTCATGAATTATGGATACACACAAAGAGTGACTAAGCTTTACTGAAAGAAAAGAAATAAGTAAATCTGCAAATTACAAATGGCCTTAAGAAAACATTGAGAAAACTAAATGATTCTACTCAAAGTTTCTCAAATTAAACATTTCCTTACCAAATACCATAGTATAATCCAAACATTATGTTTGCTGAATTCATGGTTAATTTAGTAAATATGGTTTTACTGCACTTACTAAATTTATTGCACATTCTTTTAGAGAGTATTCTTGCAGTCATATGCTTTGTTATGAAGATGGATAAATATCTGGTTAGGCACACTGTTTAATACTGTGAAAAAATAATTGAAATTAATTATGTACCTTTTTGTAAAGCACAGTGATGCTAAGTATGAAAGTCTACTATGTCAAACCTTTAAAAGGAAAAGAATACATAGTTGGGAAGCATAGAGCTTATTATCACATGGTGCAAATTCTCTATCCCCATGCATCTCCTATAGTCAGTTGAATCTTTTTATAACAAACAAGAAAAGGGTGATGATTATGACTAAAACGACCATGATAATACATCCTATACAGTGAAAATGACTGAAATGTCTATAGGAGCAAATACTGTTATGAAAGCTTTTAAATTGGAAAATAATGTGTTCACTGTAAGAACAAGAAGGATACTCAAGTAATTGATCTTTCTGAAGTGATTAAGAAAATAGCATGATGAAAACCAGAGAAAACCCTTCTCTGAATATCCAGTATTTCTTTTCATACACTTGTCTTATACTAATAAATTAGTTGATTAAAGCTAAAGACCACATAATAGCAAAAGTACAATATATACACCTATTGAACTTAAGGATATAAAACAATTTAAGTAAATTGAGCCCAAATTTTGCAAATACCTTTGTATATATCTACTTTTTGTTTACTTATATTTTTATATTTTATT
>JANHFY010020846.1:0-48591 GCA_027560095.1 Chloroceryle inda
CTTGAAAGTCGCCAGAGAAGAAGACTCCACAACCTCTCTGGGCAGCCCCTTCCAGGCTCTGTCTCCCTCACAGTGAAGAAGCTTTCCCTGATGTTCAGGTGGAACTTCCTGTGTTCCAGTTTGTGACCACTGCCCCTCATCCTACCCCAGGGCACCACTGACAAGAGCCTGGCCCCTTCTCCTTGACCCCCACCCTGCAGATATCTGTAACCATTCATCAGCTCCCCTCTCAGACTTCTCCAGGCTAATCAGCCCCAGGGCTCTCAGCCTTCCCTCAGCAGAGAGATGTTCCAACCCCTTCAGCATCCTCAGAGCCTCTGTTGGACTCTCTGGTATTTCCCTGTCCTTCTTGAAATGAGGTGACCAGAGCTGGACACAATACTCCAGATGGGGTCTCACTAGCGCAGAGTAAAACTGAGATGGAGTAGATAGTGGCTTTAGTGGCTGGGTTTTTTTGTTTAGCTGATTCTCAGGGTTCTTGTATTGGCATACTTACTGACAGTTCAGAAATATTGCCAGCAAAATAGGTGAAAGAGTACAGTTTGTCAAATAATGTGGAGGTACTGAAATTTAGATTTTTATTAATTCAGAAGGAGTTAGAAGAGCAGTCTAAACTACAACCACTCATTGAGCAGCTGAGTTAAGGTGTTCGGCAGTTTGAACATGTGTATAACATGAGTGTCATAACATCTTCGTGGGGCAACTGTTAATTTCTTGCTCATAGGGAAAGGCAACTGGCAGGGGCAATACTGTACAGTATAATTGGCAAAGCCCTTTAAGAAGACAAAGCCAAAATCGAAAATGAATATGGGTTATGTTCAGTTGCAAATTTTATTGACGCTTGTTTAAATAGAGACTCATCAGATATGACCCAGTTGTTTGGTTTGAATAATTCTCATAGCCTTCGGACGGACTCTGCAAGGCAGAACACTAATGAGGAGCATTTACCTTGACATTTTTCTTAACATTGTTCTTAAATGTAGCCTTTGACCAGTACTCTTGGGGACCACAGACATGGGCAAGATGCTTAGAAGGAAGAATTATTTATCAAAAGCATGGAGTAAAATTAGTAATCCAACAAAGAATTGTCTAAGGGAGATCAGAGAATTGCCTTTTTTTTTTTTAACATATTGCTCAATGCTGCACTGTATTGTGACCTGTCGAGATCATGGGGTATTTTTACATGGATGGCTTTCTTTGATGACTCATTAGAAATGCTATTTTTCTCCTGTATACACTCATATTGGGTTATTTGCACATCCAAGATACCAGACCGACCATCTTTTCTGCTGAGTGTTTGGGGTTAACAATGTCTGGAAGTAGACTGCTGTGAATGTATGTAAAAAGAATGATTTGTCCATGATGTCCAGCTTACTGTATGTTCCTACTTTGTATGTTGCCCGTACAAAACAATCAAGGTTTTATTTTTTTTAAAGGCCTTTTATAAAGCATTAGCCTCTCTTTTGCACCAACCCCTGATGGCTTACCCAATTGTTTGGGTTGTTTACTAGTCATTATTGACCTCTTTTGTTAACATAGCTACTGCTGACATCATGCTTTACCCAACAGAGATAAGGCCTTGTGTTCTGTTGCATCATTGCAGGGCAGATCTCCAAGTCCAAACTGTTCATCTATATTTGAAATATTTGTCTTTTGAGCTTTGTAATGAGACGTGTTTACATGGGGGATGGAAGGGGGAAAATCCCTGTAAAAGAATACAGCAGTCCAGTGTAAAAACAAGAATTCAGTGAAATAATATGGAGAATGTGTTTTTCAGCTGTTGTTTGCAGATCCCAGTTGCTAGGGTGCTTGATATCACAGAGCAGAACCTCGTCTCATGGTAACAGTTTGCATATCTTTGCTTTTCTTGACGAGGTTAAAGACTATACCCTCATCACTTACCTGATTAGAACTGGCTCAGAAAATTAATGCTAAGATAAAAAACCCTCTTATATAACTCCCTGTAACCATTGGTATGTTGGATTTCATTAATGAACTATTAAACCTGTGAATGATTCACTGGAGGGGTGGATGTGAAAATCTGACTTGCTCGCATTCATTTTATTGACTCTAATTAATGGAAACAAGTCCTTCAATGTGATAACTTTCTGCTGTAGGTGCAATGTCTTTGGAAGAAAGGGAAGGTTTTACTCTTCAGAACAAAGCTGGCATCTTGCTTCTTGCATTAAAAGAAGCAGCGACTTAACCATGTAGTCACTGGACAAACTGATCATACATCTCCCTGACTGCATCTGTGCTTGTGGACTGTAGAAGACTGCCCCTCCTCAGTTAACTCAAACATCTCTTTGGTACTGATTAACCAGCGTCAAAATGTGACCTAGGAGCTGCACAAAGATGCAAGAGGTTTGTTTTTTTCTTGAAAAATCCCTGTGCTCTGTGCTTGAAACAAGCCTGAAGAAAAACCCAACACCATAAAAAGGAAGAAGATGACACACTAACACCTGTAGCTGGAGGAAAAGAAAGCTGAGATTGGAGGAGATGTCAATAGTTTATTAGTATTCACAAGGTACCAAAATGCTCTTTTGGTCTTTTATTTTTCTCTACCTGGTAATTATGATCTTCAGTGGTAAACCTTGTTTGTTCATGGTCTGAATTAATCCTCTTATCACCTTATTCGTCTAGACTTGGCTATACCCTAAGCTCTGTGGCTGCTTAGTTGCATTTGACGTGCTATTCTTTCTTTTTTTGAGCATCAGTCAGGACCAGAACAGCTCACAAGGCTTTAAACTCCCAAAGAAATCTAAGTGCTGTTAGTCTGGGTTTGTTAAAAACACTCAGTGTAGTTGTGAGAAAATCTGTGTCTGTTCATGGAGGCTTGTGGGTGTCAACATGAAAGTTCTGTAAAGAAATGCCCTGTTTTGTCAGTTGTATTTTCTCTTTCCATGGTTATCCTGTAATTTTCTTCCTTGTTTCATTGGTGTAATAATTTTTTCTGTTTACAAAGGTTCATACATATATTGGATCTTCGGAGGTTAGCCAGTCTGACCACCTTGGTCAGTTACAGCTTTGCCTAGCTGAGTCTTGCAAACTTCCAGGGAACCTCTCTGGCAACCTGTTCCAGGGCTACACAACCCCTTACAGGAAAACCTTATCCTGATTCTTTTCCTAACTTCAAGAAAATAAAACAGGGCCTGTGTACTTCATCTTGGAACAAATTGCCAGGTCTAAAATAGCATGTAGAAAAGCAAGACATCTTTCTAGAACTAATGTCCAAAGCTTTAGCTATCTGCATTTTAAGTAGACGAAGTGGGACCAACACTTAAACAACTAAGAAAATTTGTGCTGCGTTGAAAAGCATATCACATTGATTTTGCTGGTTTTTTTGAGGTGAAAATCTGGTGATTCTGAAAATGAAACAATTTTTTTTTCTTCCTACCCTCCACTAGCTACCATTTTTTAAAGGATTTTCCAGACACATTAATGGTCATCCTTCTAGGACTGTATAAATCCTGTACAAGACTATGAAACCCTAAAATGGGCTTAACTGAAGAAATATCCTTGTGCAAAAGCACACTCATTTTTTTTCCCTGCGTGTGTGATGCTTCTTCCCTCTTTGCCTCCACTTTTTACTCAAAATCTGTGCTCACAGAAGAACTTTGTTGAACTCTATCAACCCTCTTCCAATCATCATATGGGAGAAAAGTGTGGCCTTTTTACAGTCAGTCTTTGTGGGTTTAGCATTTTTTTTTCAATATTTTATCTTAAAAATTAGTTCTGTGGTAAAGTAATAAAAGTGCATTTGTACATTTATTTTATTACTGACTGTTAGTATACTAAGGGTACAATGAAGCAGATTATATTCTCTCTTCTGTTGCCTTTGGGAAGGACTGAGGCTGTCACCGGCTGGCAGCCAAACAGTTTGTGGAACAGCGGCTTTACAGTTATGACAGAATCAGGTTATGAATCAGGTCTAAGTTGGGTCAAAGGAAAAAAAGCCTGAAGAATTGACCCCAGCATTCCTTTGAGAGAATGGAAATTGATCTGCCTGTCAGGCTGCTGAAGGGTTCTGGTCTGTGGCACCGTGTATTTTTCTTTCCAGTTAGCACAAAAACATTTAAAGAGGGGATTCAACTTCAAACTTAAAGTGCACTTTCGCACTGGTTCTAGGACAGGCCTGGTAACCCTGTTCTCACCTAAAACTTTAATTTATTTAGTATTATAAATTTATAAGCTTAGTCTTGTGAATAATTTTAGTGTGTGAGAGCAATGAAGAAACTGTGCTAGAGAATATTTAATTCTTCTGCAAATAATGAAGAAACTTTAAAAACTGTATCTGCAAATAGACTCCTCGTGACTTTAAAGGTGAAACAGTTGTGGAAATTAAGCTCCTGTGGGAAGTGCCTGGGTGGTGCTTTGGATTTTACCTGTTCTATAAAACGACTTTCAAGTTTATTGCAAAGATTTAAGAGTATATGTTAACCTTTGTTTGATTAGCTAAATCTAAATCTGAAACACAGGCTTTAGCTTTCCTATGGCTTCTTGTGAAGGGTCGGGCTTCTTTTAGTCTTTTAATAACACCTGAAATGTGTATGCAGTTATAAAAGGAATGGAAAACATTTTACATGTTAATGATTTTGCGTGTATGTTGAGATTATAGCTGGAGAATTTTAATATAGTTTCTTTGAACAGCATGGCTTTCGTTAACTATGTTCCCACAAACATGATGAAATGTTTTGGCTTTGTATGAGCTAATACCATATAACCTGAGGAGAAGAACAAGTTATGTACTATAATACCAAGGGAATACAAGTGAAAGGGGATATATCCCATATTTAGTGGCTGGAACTATTTGACAATATTTATGATGTTTGTTTGCTGTTAATGATAATAATGAATAAAATGTAGTATATATCAAAACTGAGTACAGATTTTCTGTCCAGAACCTTTAGACGACATATCCAAACACATTCATCCACTTCACCATCGATGCATTTGTTCTTTTCAGACTCTGAATTCCATCTTCTAAGTACAGGTTTTGATATTCCACAAGGTGTTCTATATACGGAGGGTTTGGCCGACAGTATTTATAATTGTCTTGTTGTTTAGTAGTTAATTAAAAGAATGCAAGCAGACTAGACTTTAATTTTAACTCTTTAAAATTAATTATAATTTAAATATAACTATTTTTATTTTAAGGCTTTCCTTAATTCAACTTTCTACAGTTTTAGCCTTTAGTCTTGTGGAAAACTGGACTGTTTTTAACAAAGCCTGGAATGACTAATCAAAAGAACTAGATGAAGATTGTCCAAACTCAAAGCTTTTTGCCAGTTTTAATTTGTACCACTCTGCTGAAGAATTTGAAGATAGGCACTTGCATAACAGATTAGCAAGACTGTCAGAATATATCTCTTTTTGTCTGCTGTAATATAACATTTCTTCACCTTTTTTTGTCATTTCTTTATTTCCTTGGTATTCTTTGTTTGGAAGAAGTTATGTGGTAGGCTTTGCTAGGTGAAGATTTTTACCTTCTTATGTAGAGTCTTTGCCTCACAGGGGTGAATTGGGATGGAAGCAATAAAAGACAGGTCACCTCCAAATTTGTCCTGTGTTAACTGTAAATATCTAATGGAAAAACCTGGGTTTATGTGCTATGAAAGAAAACATAATGTACTGCACATGCTAAAGAAATCAAAAGGGGATAATTAGCTAATTTTGTATCTTGTAGAAAATCTTATTTTGACTACATTCTTGTCTTTTCTATTATAGTGCTTGACATAGGGGGCTGGGGGGCTTATGCTAATAACTAACTAGACCAAACATTGTAATTGTGAAATAACCAAATGCAATCAGGAACTCCTCAACTCCCTGCAAATGCAGCTTACATAAGAACCAAGAGGGACTACACCTGCACAAGGACAACAGGTTACTCCCAGTGATGAAGAGTCACCAATCTTCATCCCCAAGACACTCAATGACCACCACCAGGAGATGCTGCAAAGACTGAAGGAGGAGGAGATTATGTAAATAGCTAATTTTGATACAAAGCATGATAGGTAATGCATATGTATAGGGGTATTGGGAAATTAATAGCTATAAATTCAGGACAAACTGCTGTGGTGGGCACACAGAACTGTGATGGGGCGACCCCCCATGCTGAATAAACATATCTACTTTACAATCTCCTGTTTGTGGAGTCTGCTTTCTGCACATCAGTGCTGTGCCCAGGAGATGTGGTTTCTATTTCCCACACCATTTTATGTCTGTGAAGTTGTGACATGTGCCTTAGCTGTAATAAGCAGCAACCACAAACTGCACGGTGCTTTTCATAACAAGAATGAGTTTTCAGTAGCTTCTGCAGAAGTAGCTCTTCTGCGGTGCAATGGGTTATATATGTATGGACTGCTCTCTTGAGTCAGGGGTCATCAGGAACATGTCCTCTTTGAGTTGCTGGTTCTCCTGGAACCGTTCCTCCGGAGCCAAAATGCAGGCCTGTAGGAAGAGAGACTTCAATGCAGGCCTGTAGGAAGAGAGACTTCCTTCATATTGCCAGAGCATATTTTATATTTGATATTGCCAGTTCATCCAATGTTCATCCCTGGCCATCTTTCCAGGACAATATTGCCAATGAGTTCCAGCTATGGCACTCACATGATGGTGGTGCACTCTGTAGGAACTTCAGCCACATGGGTGGTATGTAGTGGACTCTGGATCTGCAAGTAACTGCTCATCAACCCAACTGTTATAGCTCATCTCCAGCACTGCTGATTGTGACATAATGGCCTAGCTTGCCATGAGACAGGAGCTAATTTAGTGTGCTTTGGGAGAAAGGTTGAGATGTTTATGACCAGGAGATTCTTGTGCTATCTCTGAGGCTAGAGATCCAGTAAGTTGACACATCAAAATGGCTGAAGGAGGGAGTCTTGTGACACTAAGAGGTCCCTGATTCGGCTAAACCGACAGGCACGAACAAATCTTGAAGGCCTGAGTGTCTGAGTGAAGACTTTTGCCTAATTAATGGCAAAATCAATACTAAAGTTTACAACCTTAAGTATGGTAATGAGCCTAAAGGAGTACATGCAAAACATACATGACTGTTACTCAACTCTCCAGCTCAGTCATGTTAAACATCACCTAGGAGGCAGGAACAGACAGAATTGGGATATAAAAATGACAAATGGAATACACTTCTGGGGAGAGGGGATGAGGAGAAGAGGTTCTAGCAGAGCCAGTCAATGAGCTGTGCTCCTCCTGGGACCCCTTCTTGGTAAGAATTGCACCTTCACTATTCCATAAATCTTTCATTTCTATTCTCTATCAGTGCTGTAACTCAGATCGGCACCTCTGACTGTGTTCGATCTACCTGGGAATTCTTTCCTTGAGCTCAATGATCCTTTTGCCGTCAGTGCTTTATCAACAGCAATTCCGAACCCACCTGCTGCTTTAATAAATCAAACCTGTCTGTTTAACTTCTGAACTGTCCCAGCATGAGTCCTTAACTGAGCTCTGAAACAGGGAACGACTGTGTCAGCGGGAGCCCTGGAGCCAGGCGCTGTCAGGCACGAGAGTGTCAGTCACAGCCCCTCAGCCAGGGCCCTGGAATGGGACTCTCAAACATACCTTACATTTTGAAAAACTACTCAGAGAAACCCTTGGGCTCTGGCAGGCTCACCTTTAATGTGACACTAATTCTCTCATGTACTGAGTACCATCCTCCATGGTCCACTTGCTCAGGTGCTGCATAGAATCCTCCTTGAAGGGGGAGCTTTCGTTTATGCTTGGCAGGAATCACACAGTGGTTTCGGATGGAAGGGACCTCTAAAGGTCCTCTAGTCCGCCTCCCCTGTGGGATTCACCCCCAAAGGCTGAGGGCTTGTGTCATTTTTCCAATTGCATTGTCAATGCCCTTTCCCTAGACAGGGATCCCAGTTTCTTGGTCTCCTTCCCCTCTAATTCCAAACTACTGGCCCCATTATCCCAGCACTGGAGCTGCCCAGTGAGAATGTGCTCACCTGGATGATGACTGAAGTCCTTTCACATATCTCACAATTCACTTGGGGACAGGGATCATATGATCACCTCTGGTTCTTACTCCTGTTCTCTTGATGAGTCTGGTTCATTGTCCTCCCTTACAAAACAAACTGATTTGTTTCTATGTTTCTTTTTTCTGTGCTGGGGTGACTGATACCCACAGGAGTTGTTTCTCTGCTTCAGCTACAGCACCCGCTTCTGGGGTTCGAGTGGCCACAGTGCTTGTCATGAGGGTTGGAATAACTGCAGTGTCTGTTGGTTTGATTTTAGGTCCAGAGTCCTTCTCTTCACCTTGAGGGCACTGAAGGCTGTTGAAGAGAACTCAGTAGGCATGGGCCAGGACCCAGCACATCACAGTGATTTGTGACTCTTAGAAATTGTCAGGTTGACAACCTAAATACCTTACTAGTTTATCGGGATTTTGCACTTGTTCAGGGGTGAAATTTCAAAACATTGGAGGTGACCACTGCCCCAGGCACTTGCCCACACTGCCCCCCACACACTGCCATTCATAACTGTCCTACCATCTGGCAGATCTCTGGGTGGTACTCCTGAAAAAAAATCTGTGTGACCCTGTACAAGACCTGGAACACATTCAGGAGACATAGTAACAAGAGCATGCTGGTCTGGATGACCCAAAAATATTAAAAAATTTTCAAAAGCTGAGGAAGTCTCCTCCCTTGTCTTGCCCATAGATTGAGTGAGATGGATAAAATGAGAAGACTGCATATACACAACAGCTTAACCTTGTGATCAGAGGTATAATTGTGTCACAGGTTGACAATATCCACTATAGCAACATGATGGTCCTAACTCATTTCCCAGAGATGATAAACACCACCCCAGTGACCACAAAACAGAAATAAGGGTTCACGTGACACCACCATGCAAACCAATGGACCAGCACTGCAAATGTGTGCTGTGTAACCAGTATAGCAAGTGCATATGACAAAAATGTTTTGTCATACTCTGGTCAGATATGTCTTTATCTCAACCTTTTATGCCCCATGTTGGGCTCCAAAGAAGACTGTCATGATTTAACCTCTGCTGGCAGCTAAACACCACACAGCCACTCCCCTACTGCTTACCCCCTCCCCCTCTCCAAACACTGTCCTGTGGGATGGGAAGGAGAATCAGGAGGAAGAAGGCAGCAAGACCCTGAATTAAGGAAAGTTTACAAAAACCCAACACAAACGGAGAAGAAAACAACAGTAATAACACTAATACTAATGAAATACTATACAAAGGGAGAGATAGGAACCTGTGCCTGAGACACCACTTTCCTTACTCCAGCCACAAGCTGATACCATAAAATGAAACACTGAAAACAGGTGCCCCTAATCCAGGCCTGCCCTCCCCTTATATAACAGCCATGACATCATTATGGTTTCAAATATCCCATTGGCTCACTCAGTTGTTTATCCTGGCTGTGGCCCTTCCCAGCTGCGGCTCCTCCTGGCTGCTCGGGCCAGTAGCTGTTGGCGGTAATTAACCTGAACCAAACCCAGGACAGCTGTGTTCCTCCTAACCCATCTACTACCATCGGTGTCAGTGGAGGCAAACCCACACCCCTAGCCTCCAGGCACACTGCTGTGGGCAGGGCATGTCCTCCCTGCTGCCATCAGAAAGATGTGCCCAGGTTTCAGCTGTCTAGTTGGGAATGGTTTCTTTACAATCACCTAAATTTTTCATGTATGTCTGATCTACCAGTGTGCTACCTTAAAGACCTCTTCTTTGTATGGAGGGAGACAAACATCTGTCTGTAGAAACTTACACATCTTTCTAGCATTACTGTCTTATAAGACAAGTTACCCATTCACCCTAACATTGTAGTAGACTTTCTCTCTGTGCTACTTGGATTCACCTTTTCATTCACTAATAAGCCTGATAGGCTGTGAATACTTCCAGTCTCACTGGAAGACACTGTTTACCACCATTTTTGAATTTCAGCAATCTCACTGTGTTTTTGATTCATCGATAGCTAATACACATCTTTATATTTAGTTTCCAATTATTTTTCATTTCTCTTTGGTTAGTTCCCAAGTTTTCAGATTTTATCCTTGTAAGGTGTTGCTACAGTTCTCAGTCATGTGATCTTATTGGCTGATATCTTCCTTCTTTAAACTGACTGTGTCTCCCAGGTGTGTTGCTTCACATGGATGTTTCCATTTCTTGGGCCTCAGCTGAGGAACATGTTAAGCCAAAGTTCAGATTTTAAACCAAATGTCCAGGCCCTTTAAGGAACACAGCCTTTAACATCCCTCCAATTATGGCATGGAACAGGAAATATAATCTCTTGTTTTAATGCTTGGCCTTGAAGAATATTTTTTTGTTATTATTCTCTCTTTATTCTGCATATTTAATATAAGACCTAGCCCCTTCTTTTAATGTGCTTTGAGGTCTAGGAATTTTTACATTTTTAAATTTTTCTTTCTAAAAAGCAAGACCAACTAAAAGAAAGCTGTGGGTTTCTGGAAAAAAATACTATATCCTGGGAGGCTGGCATCATTTCAGTGATGAGAGTCATCACTGAAATGATCTGGGTTTGACTGTTCAGTATTTAACTCTATTAATGGCCAGCTAACCACATTAGCTAAAATTCCATGAACTGAAACTTGTGTTTGTTAGGTTTTTTTTCTGTGACACTCCCCTATGCATAGCATAGTTAGACTTGTTCTTCTATGTTAAACCAGATCAGGAAAGGGTACAGACACCTGACTTTTTATTATAGACTTTTGCATCTAAATTAGTGAAGTTCAGTGCAGCACAAATCAATGTTGCATCAGTGTAGGTAAAACTATGTGTGACCATACAGGAAGGGATGACAATTTTTATTTTAAAGCTCAATTCATTTATGCTTACTCTCTTATATCTCACCTGTTACTTAAGACCTGTTCTTTCGTGTTCAAATATTCAGAAGCACCAAGGTGTATTTACCCAAGTGGTCTGGCCAGGATTATTTCTGGTGACAGAAGGAGCACTGGTTACTAAATCCTTATCACACCTCCTGGATTATTTTTGATCAGTAACCACATCCTGGTTCTCTGGACATATTTTTTTTGTACTCTATAAGTTCACAATGATTGCTTTTGATCTTTTTGATCTTTTGCTGTTTCATCATGTCTGACATAAGAGTCAGCGACATCACTAATTTACTCACTATCCTTTTGCGGCCTTTTCTGAAAGTAGTCTGTCCTTTGTTTCCCTAAGCTAGATACCTTGTTAAGCTACCTGTTTATGTGCTGAGATTGTGCTGACCTGCTGTTTTGCACCAGGATCTAGGGTATGGGTGAGGTGAGAGGTACGGTGCAGCACTCTTGCTGCAGCTCAGTAAGACAGGCCTGACAGCAAATGGGTTAATAAAATAGCTGTTTTAACAAGACAGAATAAATAAGAATAAAAAGAAGACTATAAATACTGAGTATTTTGCCCCTTCAGATGCTGACAGTACACATGCACTCAGCATCAGATGGACCCTGGATGGACTGGATTCTTCCATGATACACTGTGCAGATACCACCTGTGGAGAGAAGTTCCTCCTTCTTCATCCTTCAAGATACACAATAATTTTCTTACAATAAAGCAACTGTACTCCTAAAGGTTTATCGTGTGAGAGCTTCTGACTGCATTGATAGACAAAGGCAAGGATGTGCAGGTGTCACAGCAGCTGGTGCTGAGCAGGATCTCACATGCTGAGGTGACCCTGCATGGGACAGATGCAGCAGAACACTGGCTGAAGGCCACAGTGAACCACTGGATACACAGTGCGGCACAGTCATGTGCCTTCTCACTCCAGCGATGTACTTCACCAGCTCCTCCACTTACAGGGGTACCCCAGTCAGGATCAATACACCAGCTGGTCTGGGTGTTATCAGCATTTGCATCTTTTTTTTTCCTCTGATTTCATACACGTACATTTCCATTCGTACTTGATTCACCCCAGTCTTGGATGTTTCTGTTTCTCTGGAGCACTGTTCACATGCTGCTTCAGGAAGCACTGTGAAATTCAATCTCTTTTACTCAGTGCTTTTCTTCCCATCAACTCACAAGATATATGAGGTAATGAGTTAAGCCTCAGAAAAGGTTTTACTTGGAAAAAAACCCAAACCTATTTGTGAAACTAGATCATTTTTAAATTAAAATCCACTAAAATCCAAAATAGCTGTATCAATCAGTGTACGCCATCATTCTCTCTTGCCATCAAGAAGAAACACAAGAGTGGATTATCACCAGACTGGTGGCCATGAAACATAGTGCCCTGATTCATTATACAAAAAACTATTCCGGACATGAATAACTGGTAGAAGTGTTTTGAGACAGTCATTATATAACCTGAATATTTTTGGATGCTTTTGGGTGTAGCTCAATATATAAAGAATGCCATTCCAAATTTCAGTGGCTTTACTGCTGACTTATTTTGTTGGAAAAATAAAAGTAGTCTGTGTCGCACATTGTGAAACTCTACTGAATATTTTACGCGGAAATTTCTCTCTATAACACATTATGCTTTTTTTTAACCCTTACATTTCATTTTGGGTATTTCCTTATCACTTTTCTGCTTTGCACAATAGTGACAAATAGTGCTTTTAAAAAATATTTTCCACACATACGATTATATATATAACTTAATTAATAATATTATTTTAAGCCAATTATTTATGAATCATTGGCTTGCCAGGAAATGCAACAATTCACAGAGACAGAGTTCTGTGAAACTGAGCTATATAGCTAAGGTGGGATGGCAGCTGCTAAATCACTGCTTTGAGTACATTGCAGCCAACTACCACAAGGACTTTGATGTCCTTAGAAACCTGAAGAAGGTGCCCCTTCAATTCACATCTCTGCCTTATGAGACAATCCATTTTTCTGTCTCACAGTAGAAGTTCTGCTGCTGTAGTAAAAGACTGGGAATGTATTAAATGCATTTCAAATGTTGAAACTTTTTCTTGTTTGATAATGAAGTGCTAATGTGGAGGGTTTTGTGGCGGGTTTTTTTGGGGAGAGTTTTTTGGGTTGGTTTGGGTTGTTGGGGTTTTTTTTGTTGTTTAGTTTGTTTGGTTTGATTTTTTTCTTTACCACAGCACATCAAATATTGGTATCTGCATCTCTGTGATGCAATCAGAGCATTAATTAGTGTTTTTCTCCTAAATAGGTTATATATCCAATACAAAAGCACTACACTGTCAAACAATGTACTGTTTGCTCTGGGAAGCTCAGCTGGTGTGACTTTAATGATCATTTCACCATGAGCGTTTAAATGGGAACTGAGACTATTCTAGGAAAAGTCTGATCCCATGCTAGAGTCTGGTGGTGTAGCTTTGTTGTTTCTCAGACATGACTTTTATGGCAGCTCCATGCAAACACACCAGAAAAAAAAAAAAAAAAAAAAAGAGCAAGGACCTAACAAACCTCCAGATTTGAGGTTTTGAATGTTCTCTAGAAATTCATGCCTGATTAAATCTCTGTTTGATTCTTTATTTCATTTCTTCCTTATATGTATCTGCTCTTGTTCCCTGCAGGAGTTTTACATGCCGTAGCAGAAGCAGCAGAGCATGTTTCCTCTTGGGTTTTCCCATCTAAAATCTGACAGCAAGTAACCTTCCTGCAGCAGTACTTTGACACATGAGACTATGAAACGGACTGTTTGAGATGTGGACAAAGACTAGAGTTGACATCCTGGTGCAGTGGTGATGGAAGTGGAAGAAGTCTAATCTAAACACCTGAAGACAAGAATATCTCAACCAGCTTCAGCAAAATTTCATATAATGTCTGTGCCTTTTAGTGTGAAAAGAACAGCCTTCAACTCCATTAGGTAGCAAAAAGGATTCTTGTATTATCTCTCAGTACAGAATAGATTCTGGTTTGGTTTTGTTTCTGAACTGACTTTGCTATGGCTTTATTGAGTAACTGTATATAAGAAGGTAATGGAATTGCAAATGAAATACTAAGTCCTTTTATGTTAATGGTAAAACTCTTGCTTTCAGTGGGGCTAGAACTTCACCTGTTGATTCTGGACTGAATTACAGTAAGTCTACATGCATATATATTGATGCTGATGGGCTGAGCTCTGACAAAGCTGTTTGTCTTAACACCACTAGAAAAAATAAAGTATTGTAACTAAGACTGTTGCATAGGCTTATATTATTTCTCTAGCCAAGAAAAAAGATGACATGTGGTATCTACTTGGATAACAATCAGTTTTAACAGAAATCTACACCTCTTATCACTTAATTTCCTAATTAATGAACATTTGCTAACAGCAGTCTGTTATAAAATGTCACAGTAAAAGAATTCTTACATTTACACAAAGAAAATACTTGTAGAATGTAATGCCGGGGCAGTCAGCAATATCTGATTTTGTTTACTGCCTTGATGGCAATACTAAATCTTTGGTATTACAGTTCACTGATGCTTTCTGCAGTTCTGAGGGTCAATTCCTGGCCATTTCTTCTTCTGTTAAATAGAAAAGTGTGATTTATATCTCCTTTGGAGAGTATTTTAAGGCTCTAAATAAATTCTGAGATAACAAAGATAAAGTTGGGACTATATTTGTTAAATCAAAAAAACTACCAAAAAAGGACAACAAAAAGTATTTCAGCAGTTGACTGAGGGCAATAAAAATCAGAAAATTAATAAGGCTGCAGCAACTACTCTAGTTTGTGTCCATTGATATAAAATACAGATATTTAAAAGTGCTGTAGCCTCTTGAATGTGCCATCTTTAACTACAAAGTCAGTGGCTTTAACTATAAAGTCACTCCACATATAACTAGGCTATTTAATGAATGAAGGACCTGCCTTAAAAGTCTTTTTTTTAAATAACTGTCTCTTGTCATAGCCTTCACATCACTGAACACTTCCCTAATAAATCCTTTTTTTATTCGTTTAAGTAATGTCTTGGTTTTACAATATATCTATGCCTATCAGATATCCCTTACTGCAAAATCTACCCAATTTATGTCCACTAAACAGAAACAGAGGGAGATTGAGCTGAGCATGTTGCCTACTGCTCCATGGAAAGCCTATGCAAAATACAGTACTAGAACCAGATTTCTTAAGTCTTGATCCAAATTATTTGATCTGCTCCAGAAGTTTATCCTTTTCTAGAGCTGTTCTGGATTGTCCTGGTTTGTTCCTTTTCACTTTTTGGTAGGGAGCTGGGGAAGAGTGTAATACGTGCTAGAATAGAAATCCATTTGAACGAACAAGCACGTAATTAAGTATTCCCCAAAAGTATGGTGTGCACCAGAGAACAGTGAGTGAGATGGTCTGCTTTTTTTAACTTTATTGCTTCTGAAGAGCTATGTGCTCTGAATCAAGCTCAACTACTCATTAATGGGTTTTTTTGAAGAGAGCTTGTGCAAATATAGATAAGGAAATCTATAATGGTCAGGCACTGCAGGACTGTGCTCTGTAATGTCAGGGCGATCACGTTACTTCAATACATACACACATCTCATGAACTCTGGTGTCTATCTTGGCATGATTTTATTATTAATTTATATTTCAGTAAAATTACTGAGCAGCACTGATTCCATAAACATAATTGGATTAGTTTCTATACAAAGTTACATCTCAGAACATTGCAAAATACAGAATGTTCCAAGTCACACTTGGGAATGGTTCTTTATGCTTGTGCCCCCACTTGAAATTTGGCCACATAGTTTATACAATTAAATATTCCTTGTAATTTTATACACAAAAAATGTATTTGTATTGCTTAGTAGGAGTCTGGCAGGTAGCTGCATTTTCCCTCCTGCAAATGATTGAGGCTATACACAGAGCTGTACATAAACTGACAATGTGTAATGAAGTATGACATATTGACTTATATATCTATGTTGGACATACATATACAAGGTATATGTATGTATACAAGGTATATGTATGTATACATATGTATACAAGGTATATGTATGTATACAATATACTTATGACTATTTTTATAACATGGAAAATTGTATTTATTTTCACCAGATGAAAGACTGGAGTAGACTTGATTGATTATTAGTTTCTATAACTATTCCAAGCAGTGGTTAAAACAAAAGCAGCAACAGATACCCACCCCCCCACCCCCCCCCATTTTTCTAAATGGTGTGACTACCTGGCATTTAAAAATAATTCCATCATTTTGATGGAAGCTTCAACCAAATCAATACTTTTCAATTCATGTAAATATTCTGATTAAAACTTAACATGTTTGAAAATCACAAGTGAACTGAAGTGCCTTTTATAATAATAATGTGATCTTGGTGATACATTTTTCTGTCCAGGCCTGATTACTTGAAAAATGTTTTTTTTACAGTTTTATTGTTCTGGCTCAAGATACAATGTCACTGATGATTCACTGAACACCCAGTGTTTATGTAATTTATCATTTTGTCAGTGTTGCATCTCATCTCTCTCAGCCTGGGAACTAATTCTGACCAGAAAGTTTCCTGGCTCTGGTGGAAAAGGTGTAATTAGCAAAGGAGTGGACTAAGTAGGAAAAAGTATTCCTCTGTCTAGTAAAGAACTAGGGAAGGAGGAAAAAGGAATAAAAATAAACATCACATATAAAATGGCAAAACCATTCAACAGAATTCATATGCTGAGAAACATTATAGAAATAACAGGGTCATGCAGTAAGTATAGCAACTTGAAAGGAAGCTTTGTCAAACTAGGTGATCCACATAGTGGGTGGGGGAAAAGCTGTAGGTGTTGTCAACCTGGACTTTAGCAAAGCATTTTACACCATCTCCCAATGCATTCTGATAAAGAAGCTGATGGCTCATGGCTTACACAAATGTGTCCTTTGCTGGGTTAAAAACTGGCCAGATGGCCAAGACAAGAGACTTGTGGGGAACAGAGTTAAATCCAGTTGGTGACTGGTCACGAGTGGTTCCCCAAGGTTCAGTGCTGGGACCAGTCGTGTTTAACATCTTCATCAGTGATTTGGATGAGGGGATCATGGCACCCTTAGTAAATTTGCAAACACAACAAAATTAAGTGGGAGTGTCAATCTGCTTGAGGGTAGGGAGGCTCTACAGAGAGATCTGGACAGGCTGGATTGATGGGCCGAGGTCAGCTGTATGAGGTTCAACAAGGCCAAGTTCTGGGTCCTGTGCTTGGGTCACAACAACCCCAGGCAATGTTACAGGCTTGGGGAGGACTTGGGGATGCTGGTGGACACCTGGCTAAACATGAGCCAGTGTGTGCCCAGCTGTCCAAGAAGGCCAAGGGCATCCTGGCCTGGATCAGGAATGGTGGGGAAAGCAGGAAGAAGGAAGTGATTGTACTCCTGTACTCAGCACTGGTGAGACCATACCTCAAGTACTGTGTCCAGTCTGGGGCAGCACAGCACAAGAAAGACATTGAGGTGCTGGAGCAGGTCCAGAGGAGGGCAATAAAACTGGTGAGGGGATTGGAGAACAAGTCTTCCGAGGAGAGGCTGAGGGAACAGGGATTGTTTAGTTTGGAGAAGAGGAGGCTGAGAGGAGAGCTTATTGCTCTCTGTAGCTGCCTGAAGGGAGGTTGTAGTGAGGCTGCTGTTGGTCTTTTCTCCTAGTAACTAATGACAGGACAAGAGGAAATGGTCCCAAGTTGCACCAGGGGAAGTTCAGATGAGATATTAGGAAGAATTTATTTACTGAAAGAGTAGTTCAGCACTAGAACAGGCTGCCCAGGGACATGGTGGAGTCACCATTCCTGGAGGTGTTCAAAAGATGGCTGGATGAGGCACTTCATGACATGGTCTAGTGGTCATGGAGGTGTTGGGTTGAAGGTTGGACTTGATGACCCCAAGATCAAGGTCTTTTCCAACCATAATGATTCTAAGATTCTATAAATGCAGGAAACAGATCTACATCTCTCACAGGAGACTTTGTCTTGAAATGAAAGAAGAACTGGCATGTTAGCTAATGGAGAGAATAAAGCAGGGAAATATGTACATTTTTATTTTGAGTAGATCTGTGTACTTCTCACAGTGCTAATTAAACTCAGTAATATTCTGGAATTCAGCATGAAATCTGGTTGTGATTTTCTTACTGTGAAGTCCTGAAAGGGAAATTGTATCCTAGTTTTTCTACTCTCTGTTGCCATCAGCCCAGAGGCAAGAAAGTTCATCCTTAAACTGTGGCATTCTGAAATTCTCTGCAGGACCCAGGGTATGGCCAGTGTCTGCACTGAGCTGCATTCCTGGATTCAGAGAAAACATACTCCTGCTGCAGTGGCTTGGGAATGTCTAATAAGTGTGTGTCAGAAAAAGTGGCATTTGAAGAGCAAAAGGGTATTCAAAATGCTAGGTCACACTGACAAGCCATCAGGTCAGGTTGGATGTGAATTAACACAGTGACCTGTGCCTACAAGAAAAGATGGTATCCTTCAGCCACAGCTACAGCCTATGAACACAGCTGCACTAACCCCTTGGGGAAATGCATCTAAACTTAGGACAAGATAGTGAGATCTCAAGGTCATGGTCAAGGGTCTTTTATTTCTTGTGAGGCAACAAGACTTCCAGAGGAGATCAAGCAAATTCAGAGTTGGACTAGACTCAGGATTTGCCCTGTCATGTGTCAGAGGACAGTTTTATGTAAAACTGAATAGATTATTTTCTGTACTGAGAAAAATCATTCTTTGTTCAGGGATGAGAAGGCTTCTGTGAGCTCTAGGGAATTTATTGTAACAATGTATTTGTATCATGTAAAGTAAATGTGCTGTGTGTTGCAGATATCCACAGCATAGATGCATGTTGGCATTTACATTACTTTTCTGAATAAATGTTGAAGGCACACATAGCACTCGATGAAAGCATTCATGAGTTAAATATTAAAATAAATGCAGAGAAGTAAGAACTGCCCAAACTCCCACTTGAAAATATCGAAGGAGTTAATCTGCATGCAGGAATAAAATGAATCCACAGTTACATTATTAAGTGTCATAATATGATGGGTTGACAACTCCAGGTTAGAAGGGGCCTGAGCAACCTCAAGTGGGAGGGAGTCCCTGTGAAGGCAGGAGGGTTGGAACTTGATGATCTCTAAGGTCCCTTCCAGTCCAAACCATTCCATGATGCTGTGACCTTGGCTAGCTGCCAGGAGCCCACCAAGCTGCTTTTTCACTCCCCTCTCTCAACAGGAGAAATGACAAAAGGCTCATGGGTGAAGATAAGTACAGGGAGATTACTCAGCAATTAGCCACAGGCTAAATGGACTCAGCTTGGGGAAATCAATTATATTTATTAACAATTTTAAAAAACAGCATAGTGAGAAATAAGAACAAATCTAAAAACCTTCCCTTCACCTCTCCCTTCTTCCCAGGTTCATCTTCACTCCTGACTTCTCTACCTCCTTCCTCCTAGTGGTGCAGGGTGACAGGGAATGAAGAATGTGGTCAGTTCATGATGCTTTGTGTCTGATGCTCCTTCCTCACACTCTTCCCCTGCTCCATTGTGGTGTCTCTCCCATGGCACACAGTCATTCCCAACCACTAATATGGATCCTGCCCATGGGCTGCAGTTCTTCACAAACGGCTGTAGCATGCGTCCCCTCCACAGGGTGCAGTCCTTCAAGAACAGACTGCTCTAGTGTGGGTTCCACAATAGGATCACAGATCCTGCCAGAAAACCTGCTTCAGCAGAGGCTCTTCACAGAGTCACAGCCTCCTTCGGGGAGCATCTGCCTGCTGCAGTGTGGAGTCTGCCATGGGCTGCAGGATGGGTATCTGATCCACCATGGACCTGCATGGGCTGCAGGGGGACAACCTGTGTCACCATAGTCTTCACCAGAGGGTGGAGGCGACTCACTGCTTCGGTGCCTGAAACACCTCCTCTCCCTCCTTATTCATGGACCTTACATCTCACATATCTTCAGTCCTTTCTCCTGGCCACTGCTGTTGTGCAGCATTTTTTTACATCTTCTTAAATATGCCATCGCAGCACGCTACCACTGAGCTCATTGTTGGCCAGCAGCAATTCCACCTTGGAGCCAGCTGGAACTCCCTCTGTCCAACACGGGGGATGCTTCTGGCCTTCTCACAGAAGCCACCCCTGTAGTCCCCCTGCTACCAAAATCTTGCCACATAAACCCAGTACTAATAACCGTAAAAAGGGCTTTTGTGATTTGATACTAGACTACTATAAAAATTAGTTTGGGAGGTATAAAGGACAAGAGTCTTGAACAAAAAACATCAGTTGAAGAACGAAATAATCAACCTTTTTTCTCATCCCCACCCTGGTCCCTGGAGGGTGAGCTATCTGTCAGACTGTGAACTGAAGGATGGAATGGAGACCAGCGAGGACCAGGTTGGCAGAACATGCTTGCCCTGAAGTATCCTTGATTTCTTTTTGTGACTCATTTGTCTTTACTAAAGCTGGATGATGACACATTTTCAAGAGTATGCATTTGGGACTGAAAAATAAATTAATAAATTCAGTTAAATTGAATTGTTAAATTAAACCTCTATGTTTCTCTTTATCTGAGGACAGGGGGCCTTCAAAGTGCAACCAGGAATTACGTGTTGTTAGGTTATTTGATAAAGACCCTATATGCACACACCAAATGTAGCACAGAACAAAAATTGCAAGAAGGCAAACATTCATCCTTATGAGGAACTCAGAGAAAAAGATCCCCTGTCCCAAGCGCTCCTTGTGACTGTCACAAAAGAGAACTGATGCTCATTGTCCAGGCCTGAAAGCCTCACTGGATGAGTCTGCAAAGGCTCTTCAGAGGAACTCATGAATTGAAGTAGGGACCTACTGCCTAGAGAGTATAGGACACATTATGGGATGCAGGGGAATAGAATAGAATAGAATAGAATAGAATAGAATAGAATAGAATAGAGAACGCTCTATACAACTACCTAAAAGGAGGTTGTAGTGAGGCTAGTGTTGGTCTCTTCTCACAAATTACTAATGATAAAACGAGAGGAAATGTCCTCAAGTTGCATCAGGGGAGGTTTAGATTAGGTATTAGGAAGAAGTTCTTACTGAGAGAGTGGTTGGGCAATGGAACAGGCTACCCAGAGAGGTAGTGGAGTCATCATCCCTGGAGGGGTTTAAAAAATGAGTAGATGTAGCACTTGAGGCTATGGTCTAATGGATAGAGAGATGTTAGGATGAAGGTTGGACTTGATGATCCTAGAGGCCCTTTCCAACCCTAATGATTCTATGATTCTAAGAATAGAATAAAATGGAATGGAATGGAATAGAATAAGTAGAATAGAATAGAATAATAGGATAGGATAGGATAGGATAGGATGGATAGGACACTAAACTATTAGAATAGAATATGAATAGTTGAAGGGACCTACAATGATCATCTAGTCCACCTGCCTGACCAGAAGTTGAAGCTCATTATTAACGGCATTGTCCAAATGCCTCTTAAACACTGACTGGCATGGGGGCATCAATCACCTTTCTAAGGAAGCCTGTTCCAGGGTTAGACCACCTGCTCAGTAAAGAAATGTTTCCTAATACCAAGTCTGTGTCTCTCCTGACATTCAGGGAACCTTGAGATTGCTCAAGACTTCACATGGCACATTTAGGGGACAAACCAAAGGCATAGAAAGGGAGGGATCATGGTGGCTTGGAAAGGAACAAGTACAGGTAAATAGAGGACTAAGAGGACAAATGCTCATGTAAACCGGTTGCTGATCAGTATGCTTTCCTGGCCATGCCCTGCACCTGGTCATCTCCTGCTGTCCTACATTCTTCTTAAATTCCATTTACAACTCTTTTCCTGGATAAGGATATTCTCTGTTCTGTGTGTTTCTGACTGTATGAAGGTTGAAGTGTCAGCAGCTACAGTCAGACCCTAGATTATATGGTGACAAAACAGTATCATCAACTAGAGAGCCTGGAATAAAAACAAATGTCAACAACTGCAGTCCATATTAGAGCTCATATGTGTCTCTGGTAAGAGCAATCAGACCAAGTGGGAGTATAAACATCAAAACAAACTAGGTGGAAAGGAGGTTAAGGGGACTGGGAACAAGGTGTGTCTCTAGGATTCAGGCAATGGGAGACACTGTCTTCCAAAGGGACCAGGAGGCCTATGCCAACTCATGGAGAAGTTGATTAATTAGATTTGATTGATCAATTTCAGATCTGAATCTAAAAGTCAACTGAGAGGATGCATGTGTGTGTGATTCTGTGTGAGAGGCAACTGGAAAGAACAAAGATCCAAGCTGAACGGACTGCATGTCTAAGGTACTGGGTAGTATGTGCCCAGTTACTGGAAGATTCTACAGTGTGATCCTCAGCTTTATAGTGTGATCAGCTTTATACAGTGATCCCTCAGCTTTATACCAAATATGACATATATGGGATTGAAAACCTCATTAGTCAGTTAAGGGTCATCTGTTCTGGCTGCTCATCCCCTCACATGTGGCCTTTTAGTTTCTGTACCCCCAGTGTGGTGCACAAGAGCCAGCAGTGACCTTGGTGTGGACCCCAACCCTTGGCAGTAACTCCAAACATGGAGCATTGTCACTGCTGGGAGCAGCCACTGCCTGTGCAAATCTCCCGTTAACTGTGGGCAGTGCAGGGAGTCAGCAGAGACTGAGCTGAAAAGGAAAATCACTGACCAGAATGAGTGCTGTTCTCATTCAAACCAGGGCAGGGACCTGGTGAGATGCATCCCAGCATCCAGAGGATGCTGATGTTGTTGCCAAGCCACTCTCCATATTTGCAAAGTCCTGGCAGTCAGGTGAAGTCCCTGGTGACTGGAAAAAGGAACATTGCACCCATTTCTAAAATGGGTAGAAAGGAGGACCTTGGGAATTCCCTACCTGATAGCCTCATCTGTGGTCTGGGAAGATCATTGCATTACATCCTCCTAGAAGGTATTCTAAGGCACATGGAGGACAGTGAGGTGATTCAAGACAGCCAGCATGGCTTTGCTAAGTGCAAGTCACCTGCCTGACCAAAATAGGGGCCTTCTACAATGGAGTGACTACATCAGTGGACAAGGGACAAGCTACTGATGTGATCTATGTGGACTTCTGTAAAGCCTTTGACATGGTCCCCCTCAACATTCTCTCTTTAAATTGGAGACACATAGATTTTATAGGCCAAGTGTTTGGTAGATAAGAAATTGACTGATGGCTGTATCCAGAGAGTAGTGATCAACAGCTCAGTTTCTGGATGGAGATCAGTAACATGTTGTGTCCATCTGGGGTCCATATGGAGACCAGTATGGTTTAATATCTTCATCAATGACACAGTGGGATCAATTGCACTCTCAGCAAGTTTGCAGATTATACCAGCTGAATGGTGTGGTTGACACACTGGAGGGACAGGATACCACCCAGAGGGACCTGGACAAACTTGAGAAGTGGGCCTCTTTGAACCACATGAGGTTCAACAAGGCTGAGTGCAAGGCCTGGCACCCCTGGTATCAGTACAAGTTGGGGGATGAAGGGACTGGTAGCAGCACTGTGAAGAATGACTTGGGTACACGGGTGGACAAAAAACTGGACATGTGCTGGCAATGTGTGCTCACAGCCTTCAAAGTTAACCATATCCTGGGCAGCACTGGAAGATACATGGCCACCCTGACCTGAAGGTAACTCTGCCCCTCTACTCCTCTCTGGTGAGACCCCACCTGGAGTGCTGCATCCAGCTCTAGAGTCCCCAGCACAGGGAAGACAAGGACCTGTTGAAGCAGGCTCAGAGGAGGCCACAAAAATGATCCGAGGGATGGAACACCTCTGCTGTGAAGAAATGCTGAGTAAACTGGGGTTATTCAGCCTGGAGAAGAGAATGCTCTGAGGAAACCTTGTTGTGGCCTTTCAATACCTAAAGGGGGCTTAGAAGAAAGACAGGGACGGATGTTTTATTAGGTCCTGTAGCAACAGGACAAGGGTAATGATTTTAAAGTAAAAGAGGGTAGAATCAGACTAGATATAAGGAAGCAATTTTTTACTGTGAGGGTGATGAGGCACTGGAACAGGTTGCCCAAAGAGGTGCTCAATTCCCCATGCCTAAAACATTACAGGACAGGTTAGATGGGACTCTGGGCAACCTGCTCTAGTTGAAGATGAACCAGCTCATTGCAGGGAAGTTGGACTAGATGACCTTGAAAGGTCCCTTTCAATCCAAATCATTTTATGATTCTATGAAGTTTGCGTCTTTATTTTTTTTTTTTTTTAACGAAACACAATTTGCAAAATTGGTCTGAATTCTATCACACAATCAAATCTGCAGTCCTGGTTTGGGTGTAAACAGGACTAATTCTGTTCAGTGATTTTACTTTTCATTTCAGCACTTCTAACTAACAGCACTGTCTGAAGTTAGCAGCCTGTTCTCACAGACAGTGTCTGCTGCCAGCAGTGATAACAGCCCATGGTCAGAGTTACTGCCAAGAATTGGTGTGCAGACCAAGGCCACTGCTGGACGGTGTGTGCCACACATGGGGGTGCAGAAAGAAAAAGACTGCACCTAGGAAGGAGCGGACAGGGCAGGTGACCCCAACTGACCAACGAGGTACCCAGCCCATAGACGTCATATTGGGTAGCAAGGATCTATTCGGTAGCAAGCAGAGGGATCCAAGGAGGGTCTATTGGGCTTTTCCCCAGGCTCTTCTCCTCTCTTGGACTGCTTCCCCAGAACATCCAAGGAGGACTGTGTCCATTCTGCCTTTGATCCAGTGTTCCTGAATCCAGTAGCAGAATCCAGCTCCTGAACACAGCTCCCATCTGCTGCGGGGCCCGGTCTGGGACCCTCAGTGCCTGCTCTACAACATCAGTGGTGACAGTGATGGAATTACCATCAGGGGGTTGGATTCAGTACTGGTTTTGTATAGATTTGTACATATTCCATTTTATTATTATTAATCATTAAAGCTGTTCTAGTTTCCTTTTCTAATCACAAAGTCTTTCTCCCTTATTCCTTTTCTCTTCTCTTTGGGGAGGGAGGGGGGTTAACAGGGAGCATCTCTTAGGTCTTAGGGGCTGCCCTGACCCTGAACCACAACATCTGCATATTTCTGATTCTACATGTTTTTTAAGATTGACAGCACTGTTTGTAACAGAACATTCTATGAGAGAAACACAAAAGTGTATTATAAACTGTGTGGGATAGGGGAAATAACTGAAAATACTACAAGACCAGCCCCTATCAAACATTAGGAGGATAGTTTCTACTGGGCTATTTACCACACCTTATTTCATGTTAATCTATATTGCATTCATTGTTGCCTTCAAAATTAGGCCCTGATTCAAAGCTGTAGCTGTCTTAATCTGTTTCTTGGGTGTAAGGTAGGGACTATTCTTGAGCTTCAGGCCACCTCGAGCTTCATAGTTTCATGTGTCTGCATGGTGAAGGACAAAACTTGGAAAAAAATACATGAGAGATTGCAAGGGCATTTGCCATACTCCACCAGAAAACACTCATCAGCAGTGCAGCCAAACTCAACCCTAATATGAAGGGTCTTTAAAGCATTTATGACATTCTGGGTAGTTTCAATAGTTGCCTTAAAATGTTGAAATAATTTATAAACTATTGTTATTGATGGGTGGTTGATGATTAAGCAGTCAATTATCCCTTTGGTGATGTGTGGTGGATGATTTAACCATCCCTTTGGGTCTGGTACTTGATGAGATTAACTACAAAACAATAAAGTCTTGAGCAAGAAGAAAAACAAAGAAAGTAGCAGCTGGATCGGCCAAGCCCCAGGGGATGATTTAAGTCTGCACAAGTGATAAGGATTACCAGCAGTGACAAAGAGGAGACTCTTTACTTCAATTCTGGGACCCCTTACGACCACCACCGTGACCACCACCACGAGGCACCACGAAGGCGTAAAGGGGCAGAGGATAGTCCATGTATATGCATAGGCCTCTTGCAACATATACTGAATATGTATAAGTTAGTAGTTTAAGTATAGGGTTTCGCCCCATGTTGGGCATGCACGTTTGTGGTGGGGCGACCCCCGTGCATCCGGTGCCGAATAAACATACCTACTTTACAACTATCATAGTTGTGGAGCCTGATTTCCTCACGTCAGTTATAATTGATAAACTGTTACTGTGCATCTTAAGGCAATTATAGGTATATGACCATTTAAAAAAGTTAGCTATGTATCTCTCCTGCATTTGAAAAACTGAGACAGCACCACACATTACCTGGCACTGGTAGCTTTCCTCCGTCGTATCTCCGGATAGAATGCAGCTATCAAGTTACAGCCCACCAATCTTTGCTGAGTCATTGGAGTCTATAAATTCATGAATGAGGCTGTGCAACAGTTCGTTAGATTTCTGCTCTCTCTCTGCTCTTAGGTTTTGGATGGGATTGCTCCAGATTAGGCAGGTGGCTGTGCCTCTCTCTCCCCGGTGCCAACCCAAGGCCTTCTCCCGGGCGAGTGGCAAACCGACGGAACACGAGGTTTTCTGGCACTCCTGCTGCCCTCCATAGCCCCGTCTTTTACATGATTATTATTTCGTCAACAGCCACAGCTTAAAGCACAAGCGAGCAGCGACCCGAACCTAAACCCACCAGAGCCCTACAGGATACAGAGCACGGTGGCCCCCCTTCGTCTTTCCTCGGAATGGGAGTGGAATGCCCGAGATGGCGGAAGCTGGTGGACCTGCCCTCGCCTCCCGCGCCAGGGGGTCACCATCCCGCCCCGCATCACCCCCTCCCCGGCTAGGGCAGCTGTCAGGGACCCACCGTCTCCAGACCGCTCGTCCCCCTCTCCACCTGGTGCCAAGCACCGGGCACCAAGCGCGGAGGAGCAGTCAGAAACACCGGTACCGCAACCAGCCATTTAAGGCAGCGCCTGCCTCAGCGCTAATTCATTAATTCATTATTCAGGCTCCGCGGGGGGCGGTCGCGCCCGCCCTCCGGACAGCCCGCCTGGCCTATGGGGACGAGGGGCGGAGGGGTGAGCGGGCGGTGCCGGGCGCTCGCCAATGTTCGGGCAGCGAGGGCGGTGCCTGGCGAAGCCGCCGGGCCGTCTTGCACTGGCTCCCGAGAGCGCTGGAGCGCGGGCGAGTGTCAGGTTGGGCTGGCGGGACCTGCCGCCCCTCGAGAGTCTGTGGTGAGTGGGTCACTGCTGCGGTGCGCGCGAGGCAAAACCCGACCCGATCCGACCCTCCCCTCCCCTCCCCTCTCTTTTGGGGAGAAGAGTGTGTGCGTTTCTTGCCCTCTCTAACCTTTCTAGCGCACTGGCTAATTGATTTCTGTTTGTTTAAGGAAGACGCGAGGGGAGGGGGCGGGCGTGTTGTCGGAGCCTCCCTGGGCTGGCAGCCCCCGGTGCCACCGGCGGACCGTTCCCCCTGGAGGGGCGCGCGGCGCCCTGCGCTGCCCTGCCGCGCGCTGCCGTTATGTAATGTCTGCGGGGGTCTGCGGACGAGGCAGCGGCAGCGGCAGCCGCCGCCTTCCTCCGCAGGATTAACCCCTCGCTGTCTCTACCGTTCTGTTTGCGTTCCTCCTGCTCTCCCGCGAGAGCCCCGGCGAAGGGGCCGGTGGGGAGAGGGGCTGGGTGCGGAGCCGCTCTCCTTTGCCCGCTCGTCGCGATAGGCCCCAGAAGCGGCATCTCCCGCCGCAGCGGCGAGGGGTCGCGTGGTCGTAACCTGTGCGGGGCGAGGGGGCCCTTCCCGGCTCGCGGTGGCCCTGCAGCATCTGGTCGATGGATGGGCGATGCGGGCGGCTGGCGAGCGGGGTTGTGCCCGCGGGTGGCTCCCAGCGGAGCGGGGGGAAGAGCCACCTTGCGCAGATACGCGGCGTTCCGTTGTTAGCTGCCATCAGACGACAGCAAAGCCTCGGGCGCTGTAGCTTCTGCATCGTGTTCTTGTGCAGAGCAAGCGGTCCCATTTTGTGGAGATGGATGTGTGAAGACGATTTGACTTCTCCCTTCTCTCCCCACGCCTTTTTTTTTTATTATTTCTCCGATGCTCAAGAGTTACCTGAAGGGGTTTTGTCTCCGGGGTGCCCTCCCATACAGCGTCCGTCCTCCATCAAAACCAGCATCAGCTGTGGGAGATTAGAACCGCAGCGCAACACCCACAGGTATATAGCCGAGTACGGTAGTCTAGTGAAAAACAGGAGACAAAACCCCGTGAATTAATCTGTGACCCCGGCTAGCTAGCTAGTTTGAAAACAAATACACATTTGTTTTTAAAAAACTCAAGCACACATCCCCCCCCCCCCCCAAGTCAGCAGCAGTTGTTAGGATTTCTTCAGACGTGGGTAAAAGCTGTTGTACCTGGGTGAAATTCTTCCACGGGGAAGTTGGGTGTGTGCTGAACACACCCTTGTGTCAAGTGTGTGTGGTAAACATTGACAGCTTTGAATCTTGCAGTAGTTGCTGCTGATCCTAAATTTCCCAATTCATGTTTTGTAGAGTCAACATGAGCAGGTTTACTGGGGAAATTCTTTCAGATTTTACAGACTTGTATAACTGCTGATGCTTATTTAAAAACAATCTGAAAGGACGGGCAAAACCAACCCCCAGCCTGAAATGAAACACATGATATGTGACTCTCACTTTCACTGAGCCTTCACGCTGTTTGCTCAACTGGTATCATTAAATAGCAAGCTTTAGTAGGTTGACAAGTGATAACAAAATGTGAAGATTTGGGATTTTTTTTTTCCTCTGGTGCTGTGAAAACTTGGTGGGGAAAACAGAAGGGTACCAATAGACTTCCATTGTTTCAAGCTTAAAATGGCATGATGGTTTATTGCATGTATACAATTTATTTATTTTTAAAATGTCAATGGCCATTTTTTAATCCTTTTTTTTTATCAAATTAAAACTCACCCTTCCCAAAAACAAAATAAAATGCTGTTTTGAATGTTTTTGTACCTCTCTGGGTCACAGTCACATTCCTTTAAATAGTCCATCTTTTGTAACTGCTGAAGTCTATGTCTAGTATTAAATCCTAGTACAGTGCAAGACTTAGAGAGCATGCCATGCAAGGATCAGATTGCAGATAAAATTCACATAGGAACCTCCCTGCAGTGCTTGCACTTGACCCTTGTAAGAAAAGATCTTTATAAATGGAAATGTACACCTTGTTTCTGTGCCCAATTTAAACTGTGGATGGACTGTGGTGTAAAACGGAATTTTAATGTCACTTTCATAGTTTTAGCTCTACAGTTTCAGCTCATTCATTCTGGTTACTTTCTGGAGGCAGCTGTACGGTAGAAGATATTTTTTACTTCTTGTACCTCTGTGTGTGTTAATATAGGAGGGGGAAGGCAGTTATGTCACTATATGTTAAGGTTAGTGTATTCTGATTATAGGTAGAGGTGATTAACTGTACTTAAGTCTCAGAATATTTTAGAGGATAAACAATGAAATATTTAAACTTGGTAACTTGCTCTTAAATAAGATGCATATTAAAATAAGATCAGATATTTTTCTTGCCTTGCATACTTTGATTATGTAAGTCTTCAGTGTGAGAATGTGACAGTATTCACAAGCCTGTATCACTGTATGAAGAATCTACGACAAGAACAGTCTTTCCTGTGGTGTAGTCACTCAGTGATGTAATGTCCTTTCTATTTGTACATGCGTGCTGCTTGTAGTCCTTGCATAAATGAAAGGGAGTCTTTTCAGCAAGCAACAAACAAGGATTTTTTTGCTCCCTCCAAACACCCATTTTTATGCCATTTATAACTGAAATCAAATGCAGGTATATAATTTTCACCCCCGGTGTTTCTTTGCTGTACTGACATGGCTAGTATAGGTGTAAGTGCTTTTAGGTGCCTCTGCCAAACAGTTGAAAATAAATATTCTGCTTACTCTTTGTGTTGTTGTGGTGTCTGGGGACTGTGTTCAGGGACCTTAACTAATGCGTTAGGTGCAGTATAACCATGGAACAAAATCTTGGGCTTGGTCCCCAGAATATTATGATCCAAAATGTGGAACAAGATACTGCAAATGGTACAAAAAAGGAAATGCAGCTGTTATTAAGAAGGATGCATTGGTACGTGTGTGTGCATTATCCAGCTATGTATTTCCTCCTTGTCATATGTTAGGGCAAAGGGAATTGTAGAACTTAATGCAAGACTTGTGCAGTTTTCTTAGGGAAGTTCTGGTATCGAAGGACACTCTTGGGACATGAGTAGTGTCTTGGTTTTCGGGGATTTTTAAATGAAATTAACTTGATAAATGCTGGAAGTTGAAATAAAATTTTTTAAAGTTACATCAACTCAATAAAAGCCACTGTATCTTCAGCCTACTTAATTTTTACCATTCTCTATCGCTTTTTTTTTAATGTTTCATTTCAAAATCAAAACAGGAAAAAAAAATCACATTGCTTTGCCATTTCCCCAGTGTTTTAGATAAACTGATTTAGTTCTTTCTTCTTCTTATCTGCCTCATGTGCCCAATCCCACAAAATACATGCAGTCACAAATACACACTTAGGATAAAGGAATTGCTTAGTGAGTTATCTACATTTAGCTCATATCCAGGGCTAAACTCTGGCAGTTGCTCTGCCACCCAGCCACCCCTCCCCAGGCAAGAAGGGAGATGGGAAAAGGAGAGGAAACTCTTGGGTTGAAATGAAAACAGATTTAATGAAACAGACAAGCTGGTTCCTAATGCCAGCATAAAGTAAACAAAGTTATACTCATATACAAATATATGGTGGTCCCAACAAACAGGAAAGCAGTCCTCAGAGGAGCAAGGCCAGGAGGAGACCAAGCAGAAGACACCCCTCTCCTAACCAGTCAAACTTCCACCTTTATAGTGAGCATGACATTTCTGGTCTGGGGTACACCTGTAGCCAGCTCAGGTCAGCTGCCCTGGCTGACTCCAAACTGCTAATGGCCTGCAGTCCGTAGCAGGGCTGTGATTCTGTCCCAGTGAAACCAGGGCATGAATTCATCACCCTGCTCATCCCAAATTGCCCATACATAGAAGTTCTGCAAGAATTTCCCATTGCAATATAGTCTGGTCATCAGAATACTTTGAAATAGTAGTGAAAGTAACTGTGTGTTGAAAGGATGTTGGTAAAATATCCCAATATAAATATGGATATTTAAATACACAGGGCCTGTACACATGTCTGTCTGTCTCATCCGGTATCATTATCAAAAGGACCAGTACCAAAACAGTCCATCTTAAAGGAGATGATAAATGAGAAAGAATTTACTGACCATTTAGCAAGGGAAGTATTTTATTTCTATTTTATACAGAGTTGTGGGTAGTCAAATAAAAAGCTGTATTTAAAGGTTAGTTTATTTTTTTGGGATTCAGACATAACTGAAGCAGCAGACTTTTAAGAACATAAGGGATCTTTAGGTGATCTAATCTGACTCATGTAGTAATTGTTTTCAGTTACTTGTCTGAGACCGGTGACATACATTTCATAAACGTCTTTCAGAGATGCTTGACTAAGTGTATCTTGTGTACTAAATAAAGTCTAGTGTGTAGATGTCGGGCTCATTTTTAATTTGATCTAATTCCATCCCTGTCAATAGCATCAGCTTGGTTCTCTTGATATTTTTACCTATAAGTGTTACAGAATACCCCCATCTTGTGCTTGAAGTGACCTCCTTGGATCTTCATTACTCATGGCTTTTGCAGAAGTATTTTGAGAGGGTTCTATGGAAGTTTGGATTTGTAGTGTGTTTTGGATGGAAGTGGTGGGAGGGGACAATGTATAGTGTATGAAGAGATGAGGCTAAGCATACTCTACAGTTGTAATATTACAAGTCAGGAAAACCTCTACTTACCTAATCCTACAGTGACGATAGGCCCAGAATGTTATTTGGATATCTAACCTAATTGTATGACTAGCTACTGTGGAGAGCAGCTGTTGCCTTCAACTCTTTTTGGATGTGTGATTTCCAAGTCTTTTTTTAATACACCATGAAAAAATACCTCATATAAACAGTTGAGGCTCCGCTTCTGTTGTCATAGACACTGTCTTCTGTGAAGGATGTTCTGGCTGTATCTGGCTTGTATCCTTCTATACTTGCCTGTCTGTGGAATTGCAGAATATTTGTGTCCAGATTATTTCTTCATCTACCAATGATAGTAGCCCAGCAGAACTTAGACTGAATACTTAGTAAGTGGAGTCGTCAAATGGCACAGTTGTGTAATGGCAAAAGTCACAGAGGAGTTCACCAGTACATAAACACGACGTGTATGTCTGTATTTACGCTTTTGCCTTCATAGCTGAAACCTCATGTAAGTGACATGGCAGTATTACAGTATGTTGTAGAGCTAGTTAAGAGTTATGTTGTTAGAGAGTTTTTGCATAGTCTGAAGTGTTGTCAGGTGAACACGTGTCTTTTTAAAAGAAAAAAGTTCCGATAGAATTATTGCTGATAGAGGGATGTGTGTCTGTCTATAGTTGCTTCCTTTATGCATATATAAAGAGACAATATTTTGTGAAGTGATTATTTGGAATGAAGGAATGTAATTTGCTGAAAACTAAACTTAGTTTTTTATATAAGCGATATTGTAGCAGTAACTATGTAGGCAGATAGCAGTAGCTTTTAGAAATAAGAGTCACAGCCATTTATTGTCAGTCAACATAATGTCTGTGCTTGATAATATATTTTCTAAAGTTGTTCCTTTAATGGCATGTGTAATTTCATCACAGTCTGAAAAACTGTTTTGCTAAAGGAGAAACATTGGTCAACTTGAGTAACCACCTTTTTGTTACTCTGTGTGTGTCCTTGCTGGAGGTCTTAATGCCCTTGTCCATAGTGCTAATTCACATATATTGTTAAGAGAACTTGTAGTTCAGCCGTGCAGTTCTGCACAAAGCCTGTAAAAGGATATGATTTTCTTTAGGTAAAGATGGGTTTAAATGTAGATGGAGTTGTGTTAGCTTTGCTCTGTCTGTGCTGTTCTCTGCTTGTTTTCCTTCAGTGCTATATGCTAGGAAAAATGAATGGCTCTTACTCACTTGAGCATCACACGTGGGGGAATATGCCCAGAGCAGAACTCAGAAGAGAAATGCCTTAATTCTAGTTCTTCCTGATAGCTATGAAGAAAGCCTAAGGGAAGCTTTAAGAGCATTGTCTAAAGCATTACATTTTATTAGGAGGATGTTTCACTTCTCCAGCTGGTTTATCCTTTCATTCAGCTTGTATGTTTATGCAAAAAAAAATGTGGGAAAAAGATTCCATCTGCTGTACTTTGTCTCTGCTGTTTTTATTTGGCATAAATAATCACAGACAGAAAATAAATTAGAATTGCCTTTAACTGCAGTTCTGTAACATTTTTAAAACATGGGGAAGATAGATCAAGTACTAAAATAAAACAGATGCAGTCAGACAAATTCAGATGCCTTGCAGAATTTGATAGTGTTGTGAATCCAATTTGCTCATAAAAAGTAGCACCTCTCATACTCATTGCAAAATTTCCTTTTATTTTTTTTTTTCCCCTTGGATTTGCTGGAAGGTCCTAGGAAATTTTGTATAGCAACTATCTGTGGTGCAGTGGATAAGTTTTACCAAAAGTGCAGAAACAGATTCTGATAAAAATGGCACCTTAAACACTTGCATGGAAGGAAGGTGAAAGCAGGTAACAGTTTATATCAGCCTACTAGGTTGTGTGCCTGTAGGCAGAATTCTTTGTAGTATACCTATAGTATACCTATTTTATAAAAGCTAATGACCTTTCAGGTTTAAGACCATCCAAGAAGTATCCTCAGAAAGGCTGATAGTTTGGCTAGGCTGAGAAGCTGAGAACATAGGTGTTGGGGGGTTGAGGCTGATACGTTTATAAGAGAATGGTGCAGAAATAGGAAGCTTATTATGAGGTTAAAACCGAAGTAAAATTGTTAATGTTAACAACATATGGTTCTTCAGATCTTTATGTAATACCAGATATCTCAACTTGTTGGCTATGTTAATGACATTGCAAGGGATCCACCATCTCTTTTCCCCTACACTGTTTCAGTAACATCAGTAGATGCCTGGCTACTGTTTTCTTGAGCAGTCATCCAAATATCTGATGTGGTCACATGCATGAGAGATGCTATCTGACTGAATCTAGAATTATATTTCTCTTGGCCACCTAAAAAGATGGTACAGCTGTACCATTTTCAGATTAATCTGTTATACTTACCCCTTCTGAAAGGTGAGAGTGCAAGGAAAATCAGTTGGATTAAATTTGTCCATGAGGTGGGGCTTTTTTTGGTCTGCATACTTGTTAAAAAGAGCAAAAGTGTTGGAAAGCCTGCATGCTCATACTTGGCTTAAGGATTAGCAAAACTGGAATACAGCATGTGAAAGAGATACTTTTTTTTTTTTTTCACCTGCTGATGACATTTTCCATGTAGTAGAGCAACCAGTCCTTCTTTGCTTGTTATTACAAGGTCCAGCAGCAGAGCTCTCCTTGTTGGCACCTCCACCACCTGTATCATCAGTGCTGTGCAGGATCCTCCTGGACTGTCCATGCTTGGCTGTGTAGCCTTTCCAGCAAATATCAGGGTGATTGGAGTCCCAGGGCATGTGATCATGAGGCTACTTTCAGCTCACTCTAGAAGGCCTCATCAATTTCCTCTACCTGATCAGGTTTCCTGTAGTAAACACCTACAACACTGTCACCCATATTAACCTGCCTCTCAATTCATACCCATAACCATGTTCTTCATCCTCCCATAGGCAGAGCTTGATACATTCCAGTTACTCTTTCACATAACGAGCAACTGCACCACCTCACCTTGCTGCTCTATTTTTCTGAAAAAGTATGTAGCTGTTCATGACAGCATTCCAGTCATGTGAGCCATCCCAGCATGTCCCCCTAATTGCAATGAGATCATGGCCCTGTGACTGCATCCATATCTCTAGTTCTTCCTGTTTATTCCCCATTCTGCACTGGTGTATAGGCATTTCGGAGTCTTGATTAATCAATAAGATTTCCCTGGAGGGGTTCAAAAGGATCCGCCATAGCGATACATACCCCTGAAATGGTTGGACTTCTGTCTTTCTACTTAGGCAGCTAAGAAACATTTGTTGCTACTCTGGTTGGCCTGACTTATTCCCCAGTTGGATGGGATGGCACATTCCTCTTGGACCCCACCCCTCAAGTCCTTCCGCCCAACTCACCAAGCTGGCCAGCCTGCTGCTAAACATTCCCTTGCCTCAAGACAGGTGGATTCCATGTCTCCTTAGCAGGTTATAGTCATCAAAGAATGTCCCCTTGTCACAAAACCCCAAACCCTTGCAGTGGCACCAGCCATGTAGCCAGGAGTTGATATTCATTATTCACCAGTTTCTTGCTGCCCCCTTTCCTCTATCTGGTAAAATGAATGGCCACATGGAAGAGTAACAATGGATGGTAGTCAGTGCTTTTGAAAAGTTGTGGCACCCTCTTGGCAATGTCTTGGATCTTAACTCCTGGGAGGCGGAATAACCCTTGTGACTGCCTGTCAGGTCAGCAGATGGATGCCTTGGTGCCCTTTTAACAGAGCACTATAACCACATGTAATTTCTTTTTATGGTATGCACTATGTGCTGGTGAACTTTCTCTATGTAGAGCTTTGTTGTGGATTTCTATAGGCGTTTGAGCTTCCTGTCTGGTTTTGGTGGTGATGTTAGAGGGTGGAGGATGAAGCAATGTCCTTTTTTGGGTCACCAGGGTCCAATGTACCTCTTTTTCAGTGGTGTCTGCTACAGGAACGTGGTTTTGAAACCACCTATCTGTCTCTATCTCAGCTCCTCTAGAGCTGCATAGCCTTAGGACTATTTCTTGCAACTCAGCCACGTGGTGTAACATATCCTCACCCTGCACACACCTTTTGCACGTACTTACCTTCACATCAGGAGAAAGGGCTGGGCACTTGCTGCAACCTACCACCCATACCATCCTTTTCAGGTCTGTCTGAGTGGATACATCAGACTTCTCAGGGGTTTTCTCCATAGTAACACTGATTTTCAGCTCTGCCCACCATTTTGGCAGAGATTTAGGACACATCTCTGGTCTGTGGACCTACAAGCAGGATGCAGAGCCCTCTGTGTGAACTGCTGCACAACCTGACGCACCCTGTTTGCAGCGCTCCTGCTCACTCGAGCTCCACAGTGCCCTTGAAACCTCTCACGGTTGGCTGATGTCAGCTTTCCAGCCTTGGCCGTAAGAGCTGTGGGCTCCTGGTGGGTCTTGCTGCGGTTCCTTTGGTTTCACTGGCTCTGGGAACCCCCTTTCTCCCTTAAATCTAGCACTCGCCCATAGAACTTGCTGTTGTTGCTGCCGTGTTTTTTACCAACCTTGTTGTAGGCAGTTCTTGGTTGGTAAATATTCTAAAGGATGAACTGTTTAAAAATAAGCTGTCTATTCTTTTAGCTGGCTTGTATCCAAGGCTGTAATACGTATCTACTTTTTGTGCTGTCTTGGACAAATGCACTCTTAATAATTTCCACAACAGTTAACACAGCAAGAATCCTTCCATTAAAAAGTGGTTTTGAAATACTTGCTGCAAATGAAAGCAATTCAATTTCTATTGGGATGGAATATTCCTAGCATGCTAGAGTCAAGCTAGATGAGGCAGATGAGAAAGTAAATGGTATAGCCCCAGAAGCCAGGCATTCACACTCCTGAGAGCTTCCTGCTGAATTTATTTTTTTTTTTAAAGCAGGTTTCGGTGTGGAGATCACAAACTGAGTTAATGCATTTGCAGCTACTGAGACTGTATTTATGCTTCCTTCATGGAGTCAGAGAAAGTTGTTTCTTCAGAGCATGTCACACAATAGTATGCCTGCTTTATATGGCCTAATAATTAAAGCAGCATGGAGTACAGGTCTCAGCATCCTCACTACATTTGAAACTCTGTCAGCAGAACAGACATGTTCCTTCATTCCTTTGCTTTGGTTTCTCTGTCTGTAAAATGGCAGCAATGCTGAATTCTGTTAGAAATACTAGGGTGTCTGCACCTCCTGAGCGGGTTAGCCAGGTTAGTTCTCAGGGGCAGGGCAGGTGCTGCAGTGAATTCTGACCAGAATTCATATTCTGTAGAATTGCATAAGCTACTGAAGTTGTTGGCAGAAATACTCTGGATTTTAGTAAGTCTTCACGTCTTCCTTGTTGGCACTGAGAGATGGATTACTTCTAAGAGCAATTGCCCCCAATCTAAATCAAAGCTCTACCAGAATTCCTGCAATGTGTTGATACCTGGAGAGGATGTGGGTAAGTGAAAGAGTGTAAATCAATATAAATCCATCAGTAGAGCTGACAGTTGGTCAGTATTGAGGCTTTGGGCTTATTTATATGTACCTGGCATTCATGCACCCAGAGAGAAGCAGCAACCGACTTTCACAGAAACGGTACCTGCTTGTCCCTTCTAGGGGAGTTCTCCCAGCTGACACTCTGCAGTTGAGTATGTATGGTGATGGCTGAAAGGAAGTCTGATGGTATGAGAACTTTATTTAATGAGTTAGGCATGTGCTGAAAACACAGATCTGCACTTCCAGGCTATTTTAGCATGAGTTAGTTATGACTTTAGTCAGTTTGGTCCCTAGCTTAATCTCTCTCTGTATAATGTGTTGTATTATTTACCTATTGCAGAGTGAGAAAAGGGACATTTTTCATGATGCTAAAAGAGTGTTACATGACAGATGATAGCACAGCAACTAGTTGTCTAAATATTCAGTGTATTTCTGGAACTATATTTTTTTTTGCACAGTTGCTCTTCCTCGAACTCTTCTCAACTCTACCATCTCCTTATACCTCTTTAATAAAGTCTTACATGGCTGCTTTTGGTGACATGGACCTGCCAGGTTGAAACCAGAAGTGTTTGGAGAGAATGGGATTAGTGGCTATGGGATTGGTGGCTAGTCTCACCTTCCTTCCCTCTGCTGCCTCTGGAAGTATGTTATTATCTAACTGTGTGTGTATGAGACATTTTGGATGGTGCTGAAAGTCATTTCTTTGGTTAGCTGTAATTATTATAGATGGCATCTACACAGCTCACACTTTTAAATAGTTGCTTAATTTTGTTTTACCAACTTTTAGAATTCATATTTTAGAGTAGCCACTTTCTTTTGTCACTTCCACCCATCACCCTGCTGTGTCTCCTCCCCAAAGTACTGCCAATCTTTGTTTCTAGCAGGAGCTAGCAAGCACCTTCTGATCCCTTTGTCCAGAGAAAAAAGGGTAAGGAAGACTCAAAACTGCATGTGATCTTGACCTTTTGGCAAACAGGTTATTTTGTATTTCTTTTTAAGAGATCCTTGCTTCAACAGAGCATAGGAACCTAGAAACATAGAAATGTCTGGGTTGGAAGGGACCTCCAGAGCTCATCCAGTCCAACCTCCCTGCTGAGAGCAGGGACAGCCTCAACTAGAGCAGGGTGCTCAGAGCTCTGTCAGCCCCACCTTGAATGTCTCCAGGGATGGGGCCTCAACCACCTCCCTCAGCAACCTGTTCCAGTGCTCCACCACTCTCGTGGTAAAGAACCTCCTCCTTATCTAAATCCACTCCTTTCTAATTTAAAACCATTGCCCCTCGTCCTTTCACTCCAGGCCTTTGTAACCAGGCCCTCTCCAGGCTTTTTGTAAGCTCCCTTCAGGTTCTGGAAGGTGGCTGTTAGGTCTCCCCAAGAGCCTTCTCCAGACTGAGCATAATCTCCTTCCACGTCTCGAATCACTAACAAAAGTTAAAGGAGCTAACCTTGTTAAAGAGCTGTTTCCATATCCTGTGTTGTGCAATTCTTTACCTTCTAATATAGTATATTAACAAATATATTTATCTTTAGCATGTGTTTCTAGTTTTAATAAATTTTTAAGTTGAGGCTAGGTCAGTGTTTTCATAAACCAAGTAGCTTATTTTTATTATTTTTCATGCTGTTACTTTTAACAAATAAACTGTAATTATGGTTCAACAAGAAAAGGAGTATCCATGACAACTTTGGCAACTACGGCAGAGCCCTGGTTTTCATCTACCCTTGACCTTTTGTTTTAGATGTTGAGGATTTCTTTGAAATGATTCTGCTTTTCAAACCAGATTTCACCATTCAAAACTGAAGCCTTGTCTACATTGTGTCCTGTTCCCCTGTGGCCCACTACTACTCAGAACACCCCAATACAAAGTTCATTCTTTGTTGTCCGAGAGAGCTTAGTCTAGAAGTGAACTATCTTTCTTATGGCCAAATACATTCCTTTAAGCATTTTTCCTATATCAGGTTTATAAACCTGTAATTTATTAGCAACTGAAAATAAGTAAGAAATATTTTCAGTAGCTACAGCTATCATACTGAAGACAGTATGAGACAGTAGTATGCACGAGAGTCTTGTCCAAACATTTCTGAGGCTTCCTTACTTGTTAGCCCTTACATTATGTAACATAAGTGTTAGAACATGAATATTTTTGCTGCACTTTAAAAACATCTCCATTTTTCAAGAAAAAATAATTAAGAAGCCATGGTCCAGAAAATAAAGGGCTGTTTATTTTTTCTTCAGAAATAAAAGTAGGTAGTAATACCTACAATGTAAAGGACACACTTCATTCAAATCAGTAGAGTGACCGTGGTGATTGCCATTTAAAAAATTAAAGGAAATGCTAAGTGTTCTAAGTGTTGGCTGATGTAACGATGGTGAAATTAGTTTTGGGCCCTCTTTTGCAATGTTCTTTCCATGACTTTTTTTTAATATGGTAAATTTTATTTCTAAACTGGTAGAGAGTTACGTATGGACTGTTGCTTGATTGTGGAGGACACTGAGTTCTTGCTAACTTTATAGCGCTTCATATGTTGTGCCATGGACTGTAGCCTGTAGCTTAATAGAATGCATACTAGTGCAAATGAATGTAATGAGTTTACCCTCCTCTTCTTTGTAGCACAATGGCTGACAATAAAGTCAAGTCAACCAAACCTGTGAATAAGACTCCTCCAAAGTCTCCTTCAGATCCAACAAAGGACCGAGCAGCAAAACGATTATCCTATGATTCAAACAGCTCCCATGAGGGAGCTATGGCAGGAGAAACAAGTGCTCTGGAAGAGGCCTTTAGAAAATTTGCCATCCATGGTGATACAAGAGCCACAGGAAAAGAAATGCATGGGAAGAACTGGTCAAAGCTATGTAAGGACTGTCATGTGATAGATGGGAAGAACGTGACAATCACAGATGTTGACATTGTCTTCAGTAAAATCAAGTAAGTTCCCTTCTGCCATCATTTCCTTGTCTCCCCAACATGTTTCGTAGTTACCCTCTAAGTCTGTTTGCTGCTTACAGATGTTATGAAGCTCTGTATGTGTTTGTTGCAATCAGTGTCTTTCCTGTTACTTTATGAAACTCTGTTGCTTTGTCTGAAGATACAGCTTTCAGCTTCTGTCCTGCGATCTTAAACTGACTTCACTGTCACAGATACTATGTTGTACAGAAGGAGGATGTGATCAGGCCAAATGCTGACTATTCCAAGAAACTTTTTTTGTTTTTTCTTTTGACTGCCGTAAATGATGTGAATGTTTCCTGAAGGATAATTGAATCAAACTAGGATGTTGTTTACATCTTGCTTGGCCTCAGAGGACTGAAGCTAGGGTGGGCTATGTATTATTTTCTAACAGTCCTCAAGTCCAGCACAACACCTACTCATGTTTAAAGTGGAGGGACACACCAGCCTGATGGTGACTTTGTGATGCAGACCCATGGCTGTGATTAACTGTTTAGGAATATCTCAGTGGTCCTACCTTATTCTGTGAGCAGACTGGAGCTTTAGTGAAATGTCTTCCCCAAACTGAAAAGCTAGACAAGCTTGACCCAGGAACTTCTCAAATCTTGGAACTGGGAAGACATTGAATTATTCTAGTGTATTCTATATGGAGCCCTGAGTAATTTTTTTTGTTCTTGCTTTATGTATAAAATCGGATTATTTTCACCTTCCCCCTCCAACTGGTATCTGATCTTGTCTTTTCTGCTTTTTTCTTACCACAGTAACTGTTAAAATGTCTCTCACCCCATTATGAGGGACATATTTTAAGGAAGGTCCCTTAATTGTACTAGCAGGAACATTTATTTGGCTTGTGCTCTCTGCTGCTGTGGTATAATGCTGGGGAAGACATGCAAACTAAGTTGGGAAAAGTTGTTAGTTGGGAAAACCTGCTATAAGCACTGACTTGTTAGAGTGCATCAAAGCATAGAAAGGCAGAGAAGAAAAGGCCTTTTATCTTGAAACATTGTCCGGTGTAGGCATGTAGAATGATATTACTTACTTTATTTCATTCTTTCATTATTTCTCCTCAGGCATCTGATCTAGCCAATTGAAAACACTATATATGCACACTCTTGTTCTTCTATCAGTCTCCATTTTCTCTTTTAAGTCCCTGCTTGTATTTTTTGGAAATTGTGTTGCTGGAGTGAGGTATGCTGTCAGGGAACCAGTTTATTTGAAATTAGTGTTTAGGCTGAGGGTTGTTTGTTTCTTTCTTGATCTATGACAGAAAATGCTAGCATTTACTTTCAAATTTTATTTGGCTTTCATCGACTTAACCTTAGCCCTGCTTTCTCACATGCAAGTGTCTGTGCAAGCTAGTGACAGGACAATCCCATGATTTGGCATATACTGTTGTGCAACATTGCTAGATGTGAAGAAATGTCAGTTTTGGTGCCTGCTGGGGTAGAAGGAATCCACTCCTGTTCCACAGGCAAGAGGAATGTCAACAGATCCCGCTGTGGTTGTTCAGCAGTCTTGGCTCAGCTTGGGGGTTCTTCTCTCTCCATGTGGAGGTGCCAGTTCAGCACGTTCTCAGACCTTTCACCCATGACCACTGTGAAGTGTAATCACTTCTCGCAGAAGGAGCACGCCATCCTTTCATCTCTCTAGTTTAGAATATAACCGCGTCAAGTGTGAAAACAATTTTATCTTAATTGTTTATTAATTACTTGCTCATTCCTCACCTTTACATGTAACATCCCTTTTATACATTCTTCTCTTGTAAAATTATTTTGTTTTTAAATTAATATTGCTTAAATGGCAGATGGGGAAACCTCCAATAGCTGAGTTTTGCTATCTTTATTAAGAAGGCCTGTTTTTTCACATGCATGCTTTCAGTTAGTATGCTTCCATATTTTCTTAAGTGCTGCATTTGTTGTTTTTACATTTTTATTCTTGAGAGCATAAATCAGCAATTCTTTTTTGCTAGATCACATTTATTTTACATGTAATATTTAACAAGGAAAGATTTAATGGCTGTAGCTACTCAAGTGTTAGTAATATGCTGTAACTTATGCATAGGCTTACACATAGGCTGAGTATGCAGGGTTTCTCGAGCATTACTTTCCCTTGCTTTCTCTTTTGCTTCACATTTAACCCTAAGCTAAAGAACAGTGATAAATCTGATGATGCACCAAAACATACATACTCACAAAACAAACTTTTACTCATTTCCATTTTACAAGCAGCTTTTTCCCAGCAAAGCGCTGAGGTTTTTTGACTACCTAAGTTTTTCTGCATCTTTGTTGAGTGAAAAACATTAAACACATAAAAGAATCTTCAGCTCCCCGGAAAGTTCAGAGTACTGCTTCCATGCCTCAAGAAGAGTTAAGCTTATGGTTATCAGAAGGCTTTGTACTTCACTGTTGTTTTTAGGTTCTTCAACTATACTGTGTCTCACAAGATAGACTTTGGCCTGGGATTTTGTGGTCAGCCATAGTAGTTCGGTGAGATGGGGCTGGTGGATCTTGGGAGATGTATTGTGGCCAGGGAACACACTAGAAGATAAGAGGAGATGTTTGTCATACCCAATTACAATTGCCATCTAACATTGTGGTAGAACTTCCTATTCTGTAGGAACTGGGGTTGTTTAACCTGGAGAAAAAGAGACTCAGGGGAGACCTTCTCCCTCTCTACAACTGCCTGAGGTTGTAGTGCAGTGGAGGTACATCCATTCTCTCACACAGCAAGCAATAGGACAAGAGGAAATGGCCTTAGGTTGTGCCAGGGGAAGTTTACATTGCCTATTTGGAAAAATGTCTTCTCCTTCAGGGTTGTCCAGGGCAGTGGTGGAGTCCCCATGATCCCTGGAGGTATTTAAAAGATGTGTAGATGTGGTGCTGAGAGACATGGTTTAGTAATGGTTTAGGACCTGGCAGTGCTGGGTTAACAATTGGGCTTGATGATCTTAGAAAGTCTCTCTGACCCAGGCTTAATTTATTGTTCTGCTACAGATACTGGCAAAGCATATAGGAACTATGCGTTACTGATAGCCAGGGTAGAGTAACAGTGAAATTAGTACCAGATGTGTTTACCTAAGAGCTACTGAAAGTGTTTTATTCTCTGATTTATAACTTTCTCTGCTGGAGGACAGATTTATCAGTTCCATCCTAAGAAGTAATAAACATTTTTTGTGGATTCAACACTCTCTTCCCTACCTCTGCTGAATGAAGAGAACAAAACTTCTGAAAGTTTTGTATTCTCTGTGATATTTCCTCAAAGATGTGACTATGTGTCTGTTTTTCAGAGATTAGTTCATTTAAGGTTAAGTTTATGTTGTTATAAAGGTTGAGGAAATTCTGATTAACCTTAGTTACAAGTAAGAAAATAAGTCAGAATGCTGTTTTGCTTCTGCACGAGGATGTCAGGTCAGACTGAAGTGTGATTTTTCTATTTATCTTTCATAAAAGGTCCACTAAAGGCCTTCATGTAAGCACAACATCTGTATGTACTTTAGGATAAGAAGAAGCAAAGATCTAAAGCAAAGAATGCACAGTAGCAGACACGAAAGAAGAATTGCTATAAGTGTATTATTTGGTAGGAGAATATATAAATTGGATGATCTTACCCTCCCCCAAAGTATTTTTGTTTTACAGTAATTTGTAGGTTCTTAAGAGTTTCACAAACCCTTCCAATTTGGTGTATTGTAATGTAAGTTGTTGTGTGTGAAAAAAATGTATTAAATATGTGTCATCATCTGCTTTTTTTCCCCTTTTTTATTTTAAAAACTTTGTATTGTCAGCTAAAAAAATACAAGAAATTAAGCATCAATTAATTTTGCAATGCAATTACTTGAAATGAAAAGCCAAAGCTCACTTGTGAAAGTAGTCACATGTGTGAGTATTTATAAGTAGCATCCCTAGAGATCAGAGGAAAACCACCTACATCTATGCTAATATTTTGATTGCATCCATGCAGGTGGGGTAGGCTGCTGTTTCTATAATAAGTAGAAAAATAATTTTTTTTTTTGATTTAAGTTCTAAAAACCTAAATAAAGACATCTCCTACAACATCGTTATCTTTCTGCCCATGTTGCAACTGGAAAAGCAAAATAAATTGTGAAGAGTGAATTGCAAAGTATTATAGTATCTTACAGGATGAAATCTATTTTATTAAAAATGCATCAAAACCAACGGAAGTAGAAGTGTACATAAATGTAAATGTAATTATACAGTAAGCTTTCCTTACTGTATTTTATAGTTTTACAGTCAAAACATGAGATGTTTGATTCCTCTCTTCGTATGTTCATTGGACCACATAACAACAGTAACACAATGGTTGCAGCATAAATTTTAATTTCAAAGCTAGCTTCTTGATTGAAGTTACATAGAAATCTCTTCTGCTAACTGTTATCAGGATAGCTTTTTGTCTTTAAATGGCAAAAATGAAGCACTCTCTTCTCTGAACAATCTGCTTCTATCATTGTTAAGAAAAGAGAAGCCTGGAAATACTTTGTAGGAAGTAACTGGTTTTAACTGGTTACTAAGTTAACTGCCATACTTGAAGACAAGTATAACCTGCAGTCATATTCTATGAGGAAAGCTTTCATAAATGCAAAATGTGAAATTTTTGACAGGATCCAAAATAGTCTTTCACCATTTTTATAATGATAATAATGTAAATTTACCTGTAGCTCAGGCTTCTGCTGAATTATCAACTTGTAGCATAAACATCTTAGTAATATTAGATCATTCCAGACATTCATTTTTTCACATACTATCTGAATCTTATATGAACATTTTTCTTTTGTATTTCACGAATTAAGAGTGATAATGCAATCTGAGTCTACTGAAGTTAGAGACATACAGCTTTGCAGACACGTGTCCTGGTTTGAATGAGAACAGCACTCACTCTGGTCAGTGATTTTCCTTTTCAGCTCAGTCTCTGCTGACTCCCTGCACTGCCTGAAGTTAACGGGAGATTTGCACAGGCAGTGGCTGCTCCCAGCAGTGACCACGCTCCACGTTTGGAGTTACTGCCAAGGGTTGGGATGCAGACCAAGGCCACTGCTGGCTCTTGTGCACCACACTGGGGGTGCAGAAAGTAAAAGGTGGTACCTGCGGGGAGGAGCGGCCAGGACAGGTGACCCCAAACTGACCAGTGAGGGATCCCAGCCCGTGGATGTCATATTTACTATAAAGCTGAGGGGTCAGGAGGGTCAAGCTCAGCTCAGCTCTTTTTACGTCTTCTTGCTTGCTTGCTTCTTCACTGGCCAGTATCTCAGGAGGACTCTGCATTCTGCTTTCGATCCTGATCTGTGTGTTCCTGAATCCATTTCCAGAACCCAGCTTCTGAACACAGGTCCCATCTGCTGTTGGGCCTGATCTGGGACTTCCCCAGTACCTGTTTCACAGCATCAGTGGAGACACTCACATAATTTTCATTGGGGGGGGTTGGGTTGATACTGGTTTTGTATATATTTCATTTTTATGATTATTATTTTCATTTTCATTCGAGGTGTTCTAGTTCCCTTTTCCAGTTACTGAGTCTCTCTCCCTTACTCCCTTTCTATTCCCCTTTGGGGAGGGAGAGGCGTTAACAGAGGACATATCTTAATGGTGTAGCAGGCTGCCCTGACCCTAAACCATGACACCATGCAACAGCATTTGAAAATGGATAGTTTTCATGAGAATGGGAATTCTATGGGTATCTTTTTCGTAGGTGAAACAATTACCTTTCTTCTTGGAAATTTTCCAGAGTACAAATACGGATTTAGTGAATTGTGTTGCCCTGAAGAAATCCAGCCCTTTGGTGACAGAGGAGAAGGGCACAGAACTGTTCTGCTTTTGGTATGAAAAGCAATATGTGGCTTCATTCTTCTTTTTAGTCCAGCAGACAGTGAGACACTACAGTCTAAGAACTTCAGGGTTTTTAAGGAAAGCAGAATATCCAAGAAGAATGGATGTTACTGATCTCTGACCAGCATTCTGGCATGTTGCCTTAGGAACTTAAATTTCTTTGTTTATTGGGGTCAACAACTGCTCTGGGAAATTGGATATGTTAGCTATGCCATACACATACTCCACTTGCATGTAGTTAATATAGTAATAGTAATAGCCCTGATATAAATAACTCTGCTCTTATTTTAGAAGTGTTACCACTCAGCAATGCAAGAATACGGTCTAAGCACTGACATAAAACTGCTAATTTTATTACAATATTAGATAGAAAAATACAAATATTTCTGTTTACACTGGCATGTTACCATGGTTGCAGGCAAGCCTGGGTGACATCACACCTTGGATCCATTGCAAGCATTTATTTAGGTAGTTGTCTCCATGGAAACGTTTGTTTGTTTTGATGTTACTATGTGTTAAATTTTAAACATTTTTTTTGTTGTTCTATATTGGATTGCTATTGAAGACTAGTTAATCTACAGAAGCTTTGTAAATATGCCTTACTCCCTCCCTCTAAAATATTTTTGGTAAAAGATCAAGCAAAAGCATAATTGTCCTCTCTAATTCCATTAATAGTTTCTTATGTTGCTTTGACATGTTTTCCTGTTGCTGAGGAAGCCATGTGTTCTAAAGGCCAGAAAACTGTCCTCCATCTTTTTGAAAAAGGAAGGTTTTGTTCCCATGGAGAATCTTCACAACACACTTTATTGTGCCCTGATTGATAGAGTCCCACCCATACTCTATCCTTAGTACATCTTGCACAGTCAGCTGTTTAGCCTGCTTCCCACAGTCTGGATCAGTCAGGTCTCTCTACAAGAGTTCTTCCCCCTGAGACCTGCTGAGTTTTAATTCACTAGTAGTTCACCATTGCTGTAAGACTGTGAAAGAATTAAAATAGGTACTGTTTGCTCTAATCAGCTGGCAAGAATGGATACATTCTTTGCCTATTTGTCATCTATAATATAGTTGCTATATTTTCTTTGTATTGAAAAATGCTTTCTTAATATATTTGAAAGAAGTAGGACTTTGACACCTGCATTCATTCTAAACAAACACCTCTCTAGGAGAATTCTTCAAAGTAATTTGTATTTAAGAGAGATTTTACTGAAATGTCTCTTAATTTTTTTTAAATAGGTAGGTAAGTATGAAAAGGTCTTTTATATATAAATGAAAGATATAGTAGTTATAAGCTCTATTTTACTTCCTTACTGGTGATATCCTTTTAATAGTGACATAGAATCTGATTTGTGTAATCCTGCTTTAGTCATGAAGTAGGTGTAACAGTTAATTTATGTACTTTAATATGTCTGCATCAGGAAGTAAGTTTTAAGTAGATATAGACTGGTATGCAGAGCCTAATCTGTGCTAATAAATATCTCCCAGGCAAACTGTGAAGCAGTACGGTTACAGATGTAAATTTATGTAGATTACAACAGAAAGTCTTCTTTACCATATCATCTATATTTTAATTTAAATTAAGATCAGATTTCCTTCCTTATCCAAGAAGCCAAATCTAATATTGCCTTTTGCACTTCACCCTCAAAAGGCTTTTTATTTAAAAAAACAAAGCATTTTTTTTCCCGGTTCTCCCAAGAGATTCTAAAAGTATACCAGTAATCACTTATGAGAAGATGGATTTAGATTCACTTGCCGTTCTGCAGGCTTGTTTTGTGTATGTAAAATAGGTAAATTCTGTACTGCTCATGATGTATGCTGATTATGATTTTAAAACCATCTTTTTTTCTCAGTACAAATCACATGAAAACCTGTTGATACAGCAGTGGATGATTAATTTCCCAGCTGATACAGAATGATACATGATACCATGCACAGTACTATATAGCAGCTTGCTCAGTATTTACTACACTTGGTGGCATACACCATTTGTGTACTACAAGGACTTATACTTGTTTGGAGTAAGGCTCTGCTATGAGTTCTTGTCTTGCAGGGTTTTAGAGGATTTCTTTCCTTCTTTTTTTAAAAATTTATTAATTACTTTATTCTTGGCAAGTCAGACTAATTTCATCACATTGCATCATCATTTAAAATTGCCTCTTTTCATTTATAAAAGCAACTGTTTGAAATCTGTGTCAGTTATAACATTTTACTGATCAGGAAGTGAGTATTTTCTAGACTTCTAAACATGAATGTAGACCGTGGATTTTCTGTGGATTAAGTAGAAAATGATTAAGATGTAAAGGATGAGGCAGCCTTGGCTGTAGCAAACAGGAGATTGTAAAGTTTAAGATTCTCAGAGGAGGGAGCAAGGTGAACGATGGAATTACAAACCTGGACTTAAGAAGGGCAGGACTTGGCCTGTTCTGTTTCCCACAAGAAGCTGCCCTGCAGAAGTCTATATACAAGCATTCTAAAGCTTTGTTTACTTTGGGAAGTCAGTGTACTGGAAATTTTAAGTAGGACTGCATTTTACATAGTTACACAATTATATGAAGCTTTAATTAAATTGTTCTAGGATAACTCAGTCATGCCAAGTAGTATGTAGCCTGCTGTGTATAGCTCCGCTGTAGGACTTGGTTCAGGTTTCAGCCAGAAAACTTTAGTGTAACTCCCGGCACATTAATCTAAGCTTATTAGGGAGGGAGTTGAAAGCATGAT